>KI915045.1:4412780-4455472 GCA_000473445.2 Anopheles farauti
GCCGTTGCCCCTTTTCGGCGGGCATCGCCAATTTCGGCGATAAGCTCGAACCGAACCCTCGCGGCGCGATGCAGCAATGCATTGACCCCGTTCTTTCGAGTGCTAATTTTGTCTAAATAACCGAGCGATAAGGCCCCGGCAGAATGGGTTTGCGCCGTGCCGGGGCTGGCTGTTTTCTGTGCGATTTCGGCGGGCCGGGTTCTTTTTTTTTTTTTTTTTTTTTTTGTTGCAAAAACAAGACCCCCGAAATGCAACACAAGCGTTAACAAGTGGTCATTTTGGCCGATGCCGAGCAATCAGAGGATCGTAAAAGTGTTAGCAACCACATGATCTATTACATCAGACGGTGGGCCGTTTGGGAAGGGTAGATTGAAGATGGGTCACGCTAAGGTCAGTGCTGAGCTAAAGGCTTTAAAATCATCAACAACGACGTAAAAAATCACACCGAGCGGGACAAGTTCGTTTCCATAATCAAAACCGCAAGAGCTCAGTGTGAACGAAGTAGGCTGTGCTTTTGTTGTACCAGACAAACCTTCACGCTTTTAAATGTCATCGCTACTAACAACAGTTGAAGTTAATTCTCAAATGCATTTAAGCAAAGATATTGTACAACTTAACCTAGATTTTTTTTAAATTTTCCTACACTTAAACCCTACACTGGAGATTTATAACCCTTTGAAAACTATTTTTATAGTCAAATTTATCAGTTAGATGATACTCTGTGAAGCATACTCAACTTCACGAGCACTCAGTACATATTTTTATTATGAAATCTCCTATTAGCGCTCGGCTCAGTCTTGTTAATCGTAAACAACCCATAAATCGATTAAAAATCGATACCTCATTCGTTCTTTCTCTCATTCACTCTGTATACAGCAGCATCTCCTGCCGTGAGCCCTCAACCCTAGCCCACAATGATAGCGATTTGATGTAGCCATTTCCGAATTCCAGCCAGCCCTGCTGACGGTGTGAGAGCGTAAAAAAACGCCACGGGGAACAGATGAAATGAAATAAAACGAACCCACCACTTTCCGGTTGAAATGGAGGCCAAATTTTCGAGGTGTTGCACGAGAAACTCCTGATCGTTCCACCGCCGTTCGAGCTCTTCCCGGGGAAGCGGCGATGATTTGTCGTTAATCTGGCGGTCCGATTGTCCACGGTTGCCGGTTGCTTTATTTGGCCACCAACAGGGAAAAGGGATTGAGTTAACAAACACTACGCACACACACACACAGAGGCACACATTCCGCCCGGTAAATAATCAACCCCTTTTCGGATGCGGTGGGCACCCTTTTTGGTGCCAATTTTTCCTCAACGCAATCATTCGTCGATTGGCCGTTATGTATTTGCTGTTAATTCTGTTTTCGAACATTTTCGCACTCCTTTGGGTGAGTGTTTTTTGTTTCGTTTCATGTGAAGTGCGTGAACGAAGAAAAAAAAACGAGTTGAGAGGGTTCGCTAAAAAGGGGTTGTCAATGATTCCCCTTTTGCAGTACCGTTTTTTTTTTTCAATCGGATATCCCCTTCAATCCGCAACAATGGAAACACGCTTCTGCATGCTATGCCGCTTTGTGTTTTTCCCGGGGCTGCCGGTGTCATGTTTGGCTCGATTTTGATTTTGCAAAAAAAAAATGTTAAAATTTGTGAAAATTTCCCAAAAAATGAAACACAACCAACCCCGTAGGGATAATTAGTTCAGCGCACGCGCCATGCGATGGGTGCCGATGTCGCTTCGCTTGTGAAACGCCCGAAAGGGGAAAGAAAATTGCATTTTACCCCGATCACGCCAGCCTCGCGGTGTTTCGAATGGTTCCTCATCTGGATCAGATGTGATCCGGTTTTGTGTTATTTTTTTCGGGTGATTTCTTATTTTTTTACAACATTTTTCAGCATTTTTTTTTCTTTCCCCTTTTTGCAGTGGACAAATGACGTGGCGTGGGTACAGGGTGTGGAAAATTGATGAAAAATTGACACCGTGCGCGTCGATTTTCTAACGGTTTTCTAAAATCGTACCGAAAAGGCACAATCCGTTAATGGTTTTCTGTTACGAGTCCGGGTTTATGTGGAAAAGCTATTTTTGGTGGCAATTATAAAATAGATGAAACACTTTCTAACATTTATCCAACATGTTCGTTCCCAAATCGATCGCCTTCCGAGTCCCCGTCCAGATGGTTACCATTTAAAAAATACTATAAAAAATCGCCCAGGAACTGACCAAGTTTGCAAACACGCAAACGATCGCTACGCTGCCAGGATGCCATTGTGAAGTGTCTTCCTGTCAAGTATGGGTCAGATCGATTCGACTTTTCCGCTTCCTACTACACCCGACAGAAGTAAAACATCTGCTCCTTACAGACCGAAACGAGATGTGTGTGTGTGTTTTTTTCGTTTGGAACGTGCTGGGGAAGTTAAAAAAGCAGCATCTCGCAGCACAGTTCGAACGAATTAAAACATCACGCACCTTTGCACCAACCGGAAGGTCAATCTCGGAAAAATGGACCTTCTTTCGGGATTGGGCTTTAATCTTTCGGTCCACCGAACGTTTCCGGGGTGATGAAGCGAGAGAGACGAATTTGGGTAAAAACTTGCCCAACATCTTAAGCAACCGATCGAACACACTCGTTACGCTAGAGATGTCCAAATCATCCCCCGGGAGAAAGGAATTACGTTCCAGTTCCAGCTGGACTGAAGGACTCACCGGCCGCGCACGAAAACACCCTGTGCAGTGGACAATGCCGATCAGGATTAACCGTTCGATCGATCCGTTCGTTTCCCTTCAGCCGGTTTCCAGCGTTTGCGTTTTGGCGCGCACGCCACTCGCTTAATGCGTCTTGTTAACAAGACCCTTCGATAGGGTCCGGTCCGGTCCAGAAACATCCATCTTAAAGGCATACCGCAACAAACACAATTTGCGATCGTGCTTGTGTGCGTGTGTGTATGTGTATGAGCGTGAAGATTTTTTAATTCCGTACGCAAATCCCAAACCCCCGGTTCTCACGCGCTTGTCAACGGTTTTGATTAGGGACCTTCGCGCCCCTTACCAACCGTCACAACTGTCCGACCGTTCGATTTTAATTGCAGTTCTGCATACATTGCCACCGTTTTCGGTCGCTGTTCCCGTTTCCGTTTGCAAAATCACTTCAAATCACGCACCGATGACGAGATGTAAACTGATACGATCGCGAACGAGCCCTCCGGTGTGGTTCGGTTGACCAGGCGAACGTCTTTTGCTCCCCTTCCCCCGATGACGTGTGAACGCTTCATTTAATCAACGCATCATTCCTGCGTTGGGACCTGGGAAAGGAAAACCCGTGCACACGCTATCGGACGGGAAAACTTTCACCAAATGAGTTGAATTGTGCGGAAAGTGTCCATCATCGGAGTGACATAGGTGGTTAGAGCAATGCTTGAGAAAGTTGTGCGTGTTTCTGGACAAATGTATCAAGAACATGTTTTTTTTAGAATTTTTTCAAGCGAAATAATCATGAGCTTGTTGGAATTTTCTATTCTTTAGAACCAGTAGAAGAGTTTCATGTGATTTTTATACGTTCGCAGCATACAGTCTTCTGTGAATTTTGTTTGTATTTTTATTAATTGTTGATAATAAAAATTATCATTAATTAAATAATATATCTATTTAGATTATAAGGAGTTTCACGAACTTCTACTTGAGTACCACGTACATCAAACCCCTATTTGATTAAGCTATCCACCACTCGAGATGATGCTCAGGGCTAAAACTTCGCTATTAATCGATTACAACTTCAATTCCCCGTGTTTCCAACGCGAAAAAAAACCTTACACCCACATCTTGCGCTAACGCACACTTCTTCCAACGCATCCAACTCACGCCGGGAAGACGTGCGAATGACGGGTTTGAAATTAATACGCATCCGATCAATGCTTTCGCCCGGAACGGATGGTTATCCTAACTCTCGACCCATTCGAACAGTGCGATTCCCCGTGCGGCTCAACTACGCCGACCAAACTTCGGATGAACGACGGTGCCGGACAAAACGAGTTCCATTTCCGGTTACATTTACCGTTCGCTGATGGGCCTCCGCCTTTACGCCATGCGGTGCAGGTTCGAGGAAGCCTCCACGAGCAGCAAGCCTCGCTCGAAAAAGAAACTATGGCAAACTGGGTTTTGGGTTGCCCAAAAATAAAAAAATAAAAGACAGGCGAAAAAATACATCGAAATCAATTGAGCAAAATGTCAACAACACTTTCGGGGCGGTTGGCGAGGAAAATGCGCCAACAAAAAACCCCTTGACCTCACATCACATCACGAGATTCGCTCGGTAACACCAAAAAAAACCGAAGGCAAGACCTGCCCATGCGTGTGTGTGTGTGTGTGTGTGTGTGTGTATGTGTTCCTCGAACCAATCCAAGGCTCATATTTTCGGTGACGTTTGAAATAATATTATCATTCACTTCCCTTCCGAGTGCGCTCGCAAAGGAACTGGCAGGGGAAGGCGACGGCGGACGGTGTATCCCCGGAAGGATGGAATTTGAAAAGTCCCGAAAAGCCCTTTTTTGTGTGCCACGGTGACGCGCGATTGTCGTTAGCTAAATTCCGGTCAGACTTGCAATCACTCAATCAGTTTCCACTTTTCGAACGTTTTTTTTTATCTATTCTTCTATTTTCCTTACAATCAAGCAGGATCCGGAGGACTTTACGGGCGTACGGTTTAGTTGCAGAAAGTTGAAGGTGTTAGGACTGCTTACGCACAGTTCATACAACAAAAAAATAAAGAAATTGAAATCAATCAACAAAAGCCTGGTCCAGTTAAGCCCGTCAGTTTTCTTTTTAAAAGAAGTTCCGTACCTTTCCGGTTTCATAATCCGGTCACCAAGGAGGAACTATTGTGAGGAAGTATTCCGGCAAGCGGTCTGACAAGAGTTCTCCTTTTTTTGAATCTGTGCACAAGAGCACCAATGTTTGGCAGTTTCTATCTAACATAGATTCAATAAGCCTCTTTAGATGTGATTAACAATACGATTGAAAAATTTGAACATATTCAAATCAGATGCTTTTACGAAAATAGGATATTAACGCATCACAAGACAATGATTAATAAAGAATCTCAGTTGAGCGTTGGAATAAACATGAGCTCAATAAACTAATAATAGGCGCGTACTACTCCAAATCTAGAGGTGATGCTATTCTTATTTCGCTATTCTATTCCCCGGCAAAGAGATTCTGTCATCATTCGCCCACCAGCTTCGGAGATTCATCCGTGACTGTTTGGAAGTAATCTAAGTTGGCTTCGACTGACACTTGCTGGCGTTGTCAGCTCGTTGCTAAGCGTTTCTTCCTGACCCGCACCGGAATGAGGGACAAAGCGCGGCCAAAGCCTACACTGTCAACCGCAGACCTACCGGAGGAGCACCCATCGGTGTGATAAGATGGGTGTGAATGAGAAAGTTTGGTTGGTTTTTACCACTGTCCGAATCACTCATTCAAGCGTTCCGTGGTTGGATATATCGTTGTCCAAAGGTGGATGCAGCAACAAGCGTGTGTTTTCCGAAATATGGTAAGCATTTGTTATGGTCTCCTTCCGAAATTTGTCGCTCGTCTAAAGAAAGGTTTTCCTAAGAAAACTTGCACCGTAATAGAGCATAATGGTGGCTAGTTCGATCACGTCCGGAAATAGTACATCCAGAAATACCAGCTAACTAGCGGGTTTCGTAGAGCTCAATAATTTTTACCAAACCAGAATTACTCACTGGTAACTGGTTTCGCACGGACCATCCTTACCCTTTCCCGCATCATCACGCCGAAACCTTTCCAGCTCAACTCCGTTCCGAATTTCGCTCCAATAATAAGATGACCTCCAAAAATCACCGCCCGATAAGCCCCGGTCTCGGTTCGAAACTGCGTGCCCTTTGCCCTCTGCACTACCAAGCGGACACACTCACGCTCCCTGGTGGGCATGGTGTGGAGGGAAAACCTTTCCACTCCCGGGAATCCCATCTCGCACTTCGCCGCCCAAACCAACCAAACATTATCAACCGGTTCCAGCATCGACTTATCAGCAGCGGCAGCAGCAGCAAGCTCGAATGCAACTTCTGACACGAGCGAAGGGTGTGGGAAGCGCAAAACCACTCCCATCAACCCACCACCATCACCACCACCCCATTATCATCCGGTCTGTGCCGATCGTTCGCGAGCAGGTTTTTCGGTTATGTAAATGCAACCGAACACCATTTGCTCAGCTCATGCAGCATGCAGCGCCGTGTTGTTATCGTGACTGTTTAGATGGTGGATGGAAACACACACCGAAGACGTTGGTGATGGACTCCCGACACTGGGAGCGCTCTTTGTGCCTTGCGACACCTGTGCGATGAGGGAGAGAGCTATTTTTGACGCGTTCAGAGGCAGCTGACATTGACCCACGGTGTGGTGAGTTCAACCAACTTAGAACGTTCTTCTATTTTCAGGATGAACGCACTTCAACGTGAATTTGGACACATTTCTGGGCTTGTTTACTCATAAACGCTTTCAGAGTACTCGGAAGATGGCTGTTGAGGCATGTATAAGATAATAAGATGATATGAATAGTGCTCATTCATATGAAGAGCATTGGACCAAACAGCCGGTTTTCGGTATGAATAAAAGGTCTTCCGTGAAATAATGTTTTTAAAATAAACTTCCAGCTTTCGATCGATTGACCATCGTCGAAATATATGTTTGAAAATGAGACTAAGAGACTGCTCGTTTGCTTTATTTGAACCGGACATACAAAAAATACACAAATTAATATCTTTACTTTAATAAATACAATTCATGGCAAGGTACGTTAAGAAAATAGACACACTGCTTCCATGTTTTCAGTCTATTTCCGCACTCATTCCAACCTCAACATGGTAAGCTTCCTCTTGGCACCCATCCCTCCTCGCACAGTCCTTTGTCTGTATGACACGCATTGCACTAGCGCATCGGAAATCGCAACGTCCATGGCCATTCAACCATCCTGCCCAAGTTGCAAGGCCATCACCACCATCATCATTGCCATCTGCCCGGGGTTCGGGGCTCGTGTTCGACCACACCGGCGCACACCGTGCAATCGTTATTAGTTGTCGATCGTTTCCGCGTTCGGTTTTCGGGCCGGGGCCAATTCAAAAAGTGCACTTTTTGCATCATTTTTCGGCTTTTAAAGCCAGCGTCAGGGGCTGGGAGGTGAGTGAGGTGGTGCGAGAGTGGCGAACACAATGAGGAGGGAACCAGGAACTGCAAGAAGGGAAACACCGGTCCGATGGAAACGGTAAACATGCACTTCACAGTAGCGAAAATAATGAAGGCAAACGGTAGTGATGAAAAGTACCTAAGTTGCAATATTTCTGTAGGATAGCGCTGATGTGGAAGGGGAAATGAGGAATATTAGATTTAAAAACACCATAAAATGCGTTTTGTTGTATGTTTTTTCGCAACATTTAACACCTATTTTACATTTTAATGAAATTTCTCTTAAATAACCTTTTAATTAGGCAGAAAGCAAGGAAACCAACCGCCGATAATACGTACCAATTTCAAAATCCTGATATTAGAACAAAAATTTTAAGTAAAATAGAAATAAAAAACTAAACCAAACCGTTTAATGATCAACCCCCTCTAAACACCGTTTGCACTCGGGGAAGATAAAAAACCAACACAAAATCAGCGTCGAATTACAATACTTTTTTTTTACATCCCCCGGCTGCGCTCTCCAAGCGAAACCCAAAACTGCACTATGCACTATGCCCATCGGGATGGGTGCATCAGTTGGATTCTGTTCGCTGCCTTTTTCTTTACATTTTGAACATTTTATCCCTCGATTTTTTTTTTTGTAATTTTTTAATGCCCGTTTCGGTAGTTTTTTCCTGCTTTGTTTCCTTGTTCGATTTTTGTCTCCCTCTTGCTCGCTATCTCTATCTCTCTTTCTCTCTATCTTTCCCATTCGCTGTCTTTGACACCCTTCGCGAGTGATCCCACCTGCTTGCTGTTTGTCGTCCCATCATCCCCTCCCGGCCGGCTTACGCACCGAAAGTGCATCGTTCAGAGCACGCGCTCAAATGGATCGCGTTTGTTGCATATCACATCAACACGGTGTGTGATTCGACGCACTGCCAAAGACGACACCGCTCAAGAGGGATGCTCGGGAAGACGATCAAGAAAGGACATAAACATAGCCAGAGGGAGAGAGAGATAGCGAGAGGTAGAGAAAGATAGTCTAAGCCCGCAACGTTCCCGTTTTGTATCGGTGCAACAAAGCAAAGAAAAACCCCCAAAAGGGCGCATTAAAAAACGATCTAGCTGCCTTCCCCGACGCTGGCGGCACGAGGACGATGAGACATCGCTCGAAGGAAGCATATAAAAAAGTGAAATAAAAAAACACACACACACACACCATCCAAAGCGCACGGGGAAACATCGAAGAGGACACATCAAACACGCATCTTTTAAGGTGAGCTGAACGAGTCAGAGAGCGCGCGCGCGCACGCGAGATGATCGCGTGCGCGTGTTACGTTTCGACGATCTCTCGAACGATCTGTCGTCCCTTCGTTTTTGGGGTGTGTGCGAGTTTTTTTTTATTTCTTTTTATTTATAAGACACCATTCTCTTCTTGAATTACGCTTTCACGTTCCGTTTCGCTAGTGGCGCGCACGTGTTCGACCACGATTAGGTTTTTTTTATTATTATTAGGGGCTTCCTCTCGTTCTTGCGTTGTCTCGTGTCGGTTTAGAGGGTCCGGGGTATTTTTTTTTGTGTTACCCTTGCCCACCGCCCCATCCATTCGATCCGCAGCGATCGTGCGCGAATGGCGCGAGCCAATGAAGATTTAATTCGGGCCGGAATCGAGAAAGATGCTGCATGCGAGAAGGGGTATGTGTTCACCATTTCCTTGACAAATGGCGATCAATAGTTTGACACTTCGGTGAGGAGAATGTGGTTTTACATGATCGAGAGATTATTGGTTTTTTTTGGCTCACTTTGGCTTGAAATAACATTCGTCTTTGTGTTTCTTTATGTTGCCCTACCAAACATTCCTCCACTAAACTGTTAAACGCCTTATTTATATCAATCTTTATTTAAATATACCTAAAAGTTTGTCAGTACAACTCAATCATCAACATTAATAATTTACTCCCTTAGAAAGTCCTCTAAAATTGAGTTAATTCTTCAGCTTCATCTACATCTTGACCGCAGCTGTTGGTACGTTCGCCGGAATTCGGGACGAAACGCAAACGGAACAAACAAACCTGTGTGAGAAACGTCGGTACCTCGCAGGAACCATCGAACCATCGTCCCTTGCGAGCCGAACGCGTTTCCTGCCCAGCGTTGTGCTCCGCAAATATCACATATTATATTTTACGATATATTTGCTTAAATTACCGCACGCACCGTTACGCACCGGTTTGCATGTCGGTCGGTCCCGTGTGAAGGTGTACCGGGGAGGTATACGGCTTGGGAAGGTGGTGGTGGTGGTGGTGGAAGGAGTCGTCCATCCGCCCGACCGAAAACCCCGGCACCGAAACCGCCATAAAACGCAGCGCGCGTTTTGCTTTTATTGTTTGTTGACCCTTGGTCGCATTGTTTCCAAATTTTAATCCTAATTGTAGCAGGCCCCGTTTGTGCCGAAAAACCGACCGGGCCGACGACGGGTCCGAAATTGGTGGTGGTGGCGGCGGCGGTACGCAAAAATCGCACCGCCTGCGCCTACCTTTCGCCCCCGGAGCACCGAAATCACACGGTGTGTTTGTTTTTATCTGGTATTATTGGCCGGGTCCTCCTACGTCACCACCCAGCTTTGTGAGTTTACCAGCAAGGGGTTGCCCCGACTGTGTGCTCTAATAGTTGGCGATGGCAATGGTGGTAGGTAGCCGATTGAAGGCCGCCAATTCAACTTGTGCTGCGACACTACCTTGCGAATGTGGAACGACTCGCAACGACTACCTAAGCACCACACTCACCCGGACCCGTTCAGAAAATAATCATAAAAAGACTCCTCCTCGGGCTGGCGAAAGGTAGGCAAAACCGTTGACGGCTGCGGGAATGGGCTGTGGGTAACGCTTTCCGGACCGGTACGTTCGGTCATAAAGCCTTAAAAAGGGAGAACGCATTGGGCGAAAGCCTGTGTCCGGACCATTCGGCCATTAAAAATCAAACGTCAAATTTGCAAACGTCAAAAAAGCATTAGAGCATGGTAGGCCATGCCATGCCAAACTGGACCGGTCGTGGTGATGTGATTCTGTGTTGGTGGTGGTAGTGGTGGTAAGGACGAGCAATAGAGCGGGATCATAAAAAAGCAACAACGTATTGCCAAGCTCTGGCCATTATGGTGGCCATTCGATGGATGGTGGGCTAATAAAAAAGTGACCAGTTGAAACATGTATCGAGACCCTAGCGAGATTGTCAAAGGTAGTCTTTTGAGAGCGGCTGCGTTGCTTTTCCAATCTATTCCTTGCCACCCATAGTCTGTCAATGTTCCATTTTTGACTCCTTTTGACCTGTGGTATGCACAAAACAAACAACTACATTTCAGTAAATGACGTTGCGCGCTGCTTGCTAAATGAGGTAACATCGGCCCGTAACCATGGCAACCCGATCTTGTACCTTCACAGGTCATAACTCCTTCGCAGCGTTTCGCACCAGCGAAAACATCATTACGAACTCTGACAGTGATCCGATTCAGGAGGTCATAAACATTAAATTAGAAGCAAACAAAGCGACCAAAAAAAACAACAAACTCCAAATACCGGAGGGCACCATAAAAGGGTACCGGAGAAAACGGGGTAGAACGGGCTATGCGGCTGTCGGTAAGATTCGAAATTCACGGGTAGCATAACTGGCCCTGGAACTGACCGGGCCGACAACGGGCCGTACGATGGGGGAGGAGTTCCTATGTCCAGCACTGGCTGGTTTGGCGGGGCTGTGTTGTGCTGGCCGATTATGTTTGTTTTGCCAAAACAAAACACCCTTTCGCTTCCAAGCGCACCACCGGTGCACCGGCAAGGCTTCGGGTTTGCGGGGTTTCTGGTACGTGCGCGGGTGGTTTTACCTCCGCAGGGGGTCTGTGTGTTTGGTAATGACAGAATGCCGAGGGAGAGAGGGAGACGGGTCGTACGGGCCGGTTCGTTTCAATGTCCGAAAGGGTTACCGAGATATTCAGTGATATCGAAGCGAAAGACTTTGCAGGATCACTTCCTAACCGATCGTGGTCAATCCTGGAGAAGCCATTTCTCCATTTCATAATAATAATAGCGGTCTTTTTACGTCACAACTTTAGTAAATTCATAAATATATAAGGAAAATTCATTTTTGTTACAATTGCAAGATAATCGCGGAATGTTCTAGAAAGTTACAGGTAGCCAGTCAAAGAGATTCACACCTTTTCGTGGTATCTTTACATCATTCTAGGTAGTCCGGGACGCTCCATATTTAAAAATAAAATTGATGACTGTTTACGTGTCCACCAATATCTTTGTCACCACTGCCGATTGCGACACAGGGTTATCGAATGTTCCAGAACAAAGATCTTCCCCAAGGTCGCACCGACATTAGAAACGACTCAATCTCAGATACAAAAACTTTCCGCAAGACCGGTTGGGAAGGGAAGCATTAGGAGGCCATCGGCACCTCGCCAAAGGGCTTGGTGCTTTAATTACAAAACTTGCACGGTACTATCCCTCGTTACATCGCAGCGCCGAATCGGTCCGCGACCGGTCGCCCGGTCGTAAGGTCTTCCAGTGCGTCGAAGGTTGCTGCCGCCGGCTGTTGGGTTTTAAAGTGTTTCGTCCGTTGCATAAAGCGTCGGCGTTATCGAACTCACGGGGCGGTGAGGGGTGTTTCACTTCCACTGCCTGGTCCGGTCCGGTTAGCAGTCCGAACCGGTAGACAATCAATGGCCTCCGGCACTGTGCGATCGTTTTTGATATCGAGTTATTGAGTCCGGTGTAAGACCTTCGAGACCCTTCTTCCCGACTCGTTACACAAGGTGCATGAAATTGATTGATCGGGAAATATGTACTTTGGGTGGACATTGATTTTCAAGACGCTTGGGCGCTTGAGTGTGCTGTAACATTCCTAACCTACTGGAGTGCGTGAATCGTTACGCTCGTTTCCGTTGCGCCAGAAGAGTGGCTCAATCACGTAAAAAGCACACAAGACTTCTGCATGAGCACGGGACGAGATGATCTCAAGCTTGGGGAAGAACATGAAACGTCCGAAACGTCGTCAGGTAGTCGGCCCTCGGTCGGTCATCTCCATCCAGCGTAACTTCCCACATACCGCCTCAACCTCAGCCGGGGGAAGATTCGCCAACGAGAGCAATTAAAATTTGAATACCTACCGATTTAGGGACGAACGCTAGCACGCTATCTCCCTCACGCACCAACGCCACACTCCAGCCAGGACTTCCGAAAGCGAGTTAAAGCGTGGCGAAAATTAAAACATTCGTCTTCATCGGGATATCCTTTGGACGCGCTCGAGCCCGCCGTTTGGTGGGGATATGAAGTGCCACACCAGCCTATCGACGCCATACGTCGAAGCGGGACAACCGGTTGTGCTTGTGCAACCGACAATTTTCCTCGGGTTACGCGAAGAACCCTTCGTTCGGCCCTTCGATACGGTAGAGAAAAGTGCGGAAAAACGGGGTTGAACAAAAACAGAACTTCACGCACAGCAGCACGGCCTGCTCTCTCTCTCTCTCTCTCTCTCCGAGCGAAAGAAAGGTTTGCCGTGCGTGTATGGGTGAGTAAGGGTTTCGGTTGCGAGTGTATTGATGAGCCGGCAGGTAGGGGAAGAAAGGCATCGAAAACAGGATCCGTTCGCTTTGGGTAGAGATCGCAACAGGAAGAGATGTTTGATAGTTTGTTGGATAGAGAAAAGTTTTTAAAAATAATGTTTTTTGGAGTAGTTTTTTTTAAACATTCATCAATCGCTTAAAATAAAATACACCCATCCACACACACACACAACCAAACAAAGGACCAAGCATGTTGTGCTAGGTCAGCAAGTTTCTAATCTAGAGTAAATTCGCACCAAGTCCACAAGGCACAAGACAGAAAGAAAGGGAGAGATAGCGCAAGCGAAACAGAGAGCACAAACAGGGGAAAAAGGGGAACTTCATTCCCTTCTCCATAAGCTGAAGTTCCTCTTTCGCGTGCTCTTTTCTAAATTGCTCTAAATTTTGGGCACACACACAAACAAACCCCGTATGCGTTCCCGGTAGCGAGAGCGAACAGGCGAGCACGAAAAGAGCGAGCAGGCACATCTGTTTACCGCTGCGAGAGTGAGCTCAACGCATGCTTCGATTGGGCCTGATGCGAACGTGTGTGAGCGGGATGGAACGAAGGATGAACTGTCAAAGCGACAATGAAACCAACAAAAAAAACATCCACCCTTGAGTGTGTGCGTACACCCCATGCTGACGGTCGTCGTCCGTTTTCCCTTCGCAGCCGCATACGCACGTTCTCTGATTTTCAAATTTATTTTTCAAAGATCACTCAAAGCCGACGGTTGCGCTGCGCTCTGGGCCCAAAGAGAAATCGCACAGACACAGCGCTCGCACCGGCCACGGAGGGAAAAAAGACGTCCTGTGTGTGTTTTGCGCGCGCGGGGAGCATAGACAGAAGAAGAAGAAGAACATTCCAGTGGTGGTGCTCGGCGGGAACCGAAAGGAGTCGTCGGTGTCAGTCGTTCCGTGTCCAGTCAGGAATCCGGTCGCCAACAAGCAGCCATCCCGGGCGCAATCAGTGCTACCGACTCCGTCCTGAGACAAGGAGTCAAGCCGTGTGGTACGAAACACACGCTGGTGTGATTTTAAACTCGAATCCATAGTGCCCATGTGTGTGAGTGACGGTGTAGGTGGGCCGAAATAGGAAAGTGATTAAGCAGAATATTTTAGCAAGCTTTTTTCTCGGTTGCTTGGAAAAAAACCAATTCCAATGAATCGGTCGCAAACATTGTAGAGCGGTGCGGAAGTGAGACATTCGGTGGTGGCAAGTGTTGCTGTTGCTAGTGTGCTTCGCGAAACGAATTTTGATCGGTAGAAGTGCATCGAAGAGCAGTGAGCAGTGATAAGTCTACACCAGATAGATCCAGAAGAACCCGAAGTGCTTAGTGATAGTTTCACCACGCGAAATCATACACCGGCAAACGGTACACTACGGACCCAGCGAGTGACAAGGCAGTAATGGCTTTGTCGCTTCTGCAGGACGCCCAAACAGCAAGAGGTAGGTCACAATCCAGCTCACTAATCAACTAAAAAAAACAAAAAACAAAAAAAAATAGCTAGAAGAAAACAACGACGAAGGGTTGCACACGTCTTGTACTTTTAATTGATTCAATTTAAAATCCTACGGGTCAAGCGAGCGAGCGGCGAATGGCAAGAGGTGGTGAATGAAAGTGAAACTGGTGCTGGTCCCGTCCGCCTTCGTTCTACCTCTTATCGCGCGATGCTGCATGCGCAGTACACAAGGCCGTAGTCATGCTGCTTATGTACTACGACGGCACAGCCAAGGATGGCCACATGGTTCCTTCCGTCTGGTTTTCACTTTTCATTCACACTTTCACAAACGAAAACGAGCAAACCCACACACACACACGCACATTCGCACTTCGGAGGTCATTTCCTTCCGCTTTCGTGCATCTCGTGAACCTTGAGAGAGGTGTTTCAAGGTGGAATGGGTATTTGCAAACATTTCGCACCCAAAAGGAGGCCATGGAAAGAAGCTGAAATGAGCAATGGTTGTTTTGAGATGTATCTCGTTTAATTCTTGGTTTACCGTGTTGTTCGAGGTCGCTGCAGTTTGTTTGTGATCGGAAAAAGTTGATTTGAGCACCATTGCATTTTTTATCACATTTAAACTATTTGCATTTTTGTGGTTAATTAATTTCTGTAAGTTCGAAAGTGCTTTTCTGAAAATTTGTAGTTTTTTTTGTATCAACACTTTAACACCACTCGAAATGAAATCGTCACTGCGAACATCGTCGCAAACACCGACGGCAACCCGTCCTCGGGTCGGTCAAATACAATCTAATCAAAAGGCACCGCCCGGGAGAGGGCGAACAAATAAATAAAGCTTGGGCAAACACGAGTAATAATTTCACTTCCTGATCCTTGAATAAGCGAAGCAAATAAAGCCGGGAAACTGCAAGACCGAGCCCAGAACGAAACTCAATCAAGCAGGCGGTGAGACGCAAAACCAAAACAGGCGACGGTGCGGGAACGGTTTACGGCACGAAATAAATAACTCTGAAAAGGGTTCCGGGACGGGTACGATTTCGCGAACTCTTCCACGATCGTCGTCCTAATCGTCGGCACACGGGTTGGGTCTAATTTTGCGACTGCACACTACGAGCGAAAAGCGAAACACAAACAAACAAACAAATAATATATAAAAAACCGCCGTACGTAAACAATCAATACACAAAGACTCGCTTTCACCCTTCGTGCCAAATGATAAGCGAGCGAGCGAGAGTGAGCGAGAGCGAGGCTATAAATAAAGGATTAAGTTTCCCGAAACGCGCCAAAAACGCGCCGTTCGTTCGCTCGTCCGTCCTCATACACAAACACTCACACATGGAGACGAAGCCGGAGATGAAGCCAACACCGAACCACGTGTGTGGTTTGTTGTGTTTCCCGAGCAACAACAGCCACCCCTTCCGGGAGGGGGAGAGGGAGGCGACGGTTGGGAAGAAAAACCCATTCAATCCGTCTCGCCACGGGCTCGACGATGGCGTGTTCGTGCAAGGACGAACGCGAGACGCCCCAATGCCGACGTCATCGTCCTGAAACCGGGCCGAAACAGGCGGTGGGGTTTTGTTTTGCTCAACAGTTCGCCTCCCATTCCGCCTTCCCAAATCACACACACACACACACATGAAGGAGGGATCGGAATGGAATCCGAATCCTTTCCGAATCCACGAGTGCTCCACGAGTGAAAGGGGAGGCTTCCCGCATGAGCAAGCGCGCGTGTGTTTGTGTGTTCGTACGCGCTTGGAGCCTTTTCCAAAGCAACTCCTTCTCGCACGAGAGCAAAGCGTGGTGTGTGCTTCCGGTATGTGCACACACATCTCACATGCGAGAGCCGGCGTTTTTTTGTGTGTACCGGCTTGTTTTTACTACCGTCACATGTTTCGTGTGAAGACTTGGAGTACAATGTGCGCTATATTTAGCCGTTTTTTTCGATGGAATATCATCTGACGACTTCCACGGCGTCGGAGAGTAGGGCAAGGATATCGTTTTAAAATAAATCATACTAAGTGAAGGGTATTTTGATGTTATCTACAAAATGTGCTGATAATTCATTACATTGATCTAATGAAAATAATATTTCACCCAATATTTGTTGGATAGAAGGTGCATAGCTTTGGACTCTTTTTGGCTCCTTCTACCCATTATCTTGTCGAGCTTTCTGAAGCTGTTTTGTAGAGTTTGGAGCTGTAACTAACATTACAATTCACTAAATATCCTTCTGACATTTCACTAACGAAATCGCCCTTTCTTCTTTTCACCCTCGCTCACCCCGCTCAGGATTAGTCACCGTCCGTACGTTGCAAGGTATGAAGCGTGAGGAGGAACGCAGCCTGTCGGTCTCACCACCGCTCACCGGTCAGCGCCAGCAGCACCATCTCGCGATGAACTTCCAGCACACACCCTCCCTGTACGGTGGTTTCCACCCGGCGACCGCCTCCGCCATGGGTATGCTAGCGCCCCAGCTGCTAGCCGCGAATCAGACGGCCGCCGCCGCACTGATGGCCGCCGGACTGCCCATGTCGCTGCGGGCTCAACTCGCCACGGGTCTGTTCCCACCGCATGCCGCCCTGTTCGGTGCGTGGGCACCGCCAACGCCGACCAGCAACAACAGCAGTCCACCGCCACCGCAGAGTCCGATCTCACCGGCCCTCAGCCACAAGAGCTCGAAGTCGCTGAAGCTGAGTGCGGCGGCGGCGGCGGCTGCAGCTGCCAACAACAATAACAACAACAACAGCAGCAGCACCAACAACAATCACATCGTGTCGACCACGTCCGAGATAGTGCCGCAGACGAAGAAGGTGAGCAAACGGAAGCATCAGGCGTCATCGCGGAAGGAGTCGCAACATCAGCAGCACCAGCAGCAGCACCATCACCATCACTTCCACAGTCTGATGCGTTCGCCGAGCCACTCGCACCATCATCTAACGATCCCGGTCGATATTCCGGTAAGTCCGGGACCGATCTCCCCACCGACGTCCGGTTCGTCGCCCCAGTCGAACGGAAGTGTCGAGCTGCCGACCACGATCACCACCACTACCTCCAACGGCATCAACAACACGTCCTCCTCCACGTCCTGCTCGTCGGTCGCGTCACGGGATCCATCGCGCGACAAGGTGTTCACGTGCAAGATCTGCAGCCGCTCGTTCGGGTACAAGCACGTCCTGCAGAACCACGAGCGGACGCACACGGGCGAGAAACCGTTCGAGTGTCCCGAGTGTCACAAGCGCTTTACGCGCGATCACCATCTCAAGACGCACATGCGGCTGCATACGGGCGAGAAACCGTACTCCTGCACGCACTGCGACCGCCAGTTCGTGCAGGTCGCCAACCTCCGTCGGCATCTGCGGGTGCACACGGGCGAGAAGCCGTACGAGTGCGAGATGTGCGACCAGAAGTTCAGCGACTCGAACCAGCTGAAGGCGCACATGCTCAGCCACAGCGGCCAGAAGCCGTTCCACTGTGATAGGTGCAACTCGAGCTACCGGCGGCGGCACCATCTGCTGCACCACAAGTGCGGCCTACCGAGCCCACCGACGCCGGCGGTAAGTCCCGCCGCGAGCGGTGTCGATCATCTGTCCGATCACGCGAAATCCGTCTGCGGTGGTTCGGAATCGAGCGATGGCCTATCGCTGGACGGCATCTCGAAGATCCCGACCACGCCCGGT
This sequence comes from Anopheles farauti, assembly GCA_000473445.2. NCBI lineage: Eukaryota > Metazoa > Arthropoda > Insecta > Diptera > Culicidae > Anopheles > Anopheles farauti. The sequence continues at coordinate 4,430,689 of KI915045.1, forward strand.
ATGCTGTTGCACCAAAAGTTCCCGGGCCTAACGCTGCCGCTCAGCTTCGGCCCCCTGCCAACGACGGCCGACTCGATGTCCGCCGATTCGCCGATCTCGAGCCCGACCGCCAACTCGACGGTGGCTTCGGCAGCGGCAGCGGCAGCGGCGGCCGCCGCCGCAATGGATTTGCGGGCGTCGAGCCGATCGCGCACCCCGCAGCAGATCGTGCACATCAAGAGCGAACTGCCGGAGCAGACGGAACCGGAAGATCTCAGCATGCATTCGCCCCGCTCGCCCGTCTCGATGGAGGAGCTGGACGAGCTGGACGATGCGGCCACACTCTACCTCAAGCAGCGCCAGCAGCAGCTGTTCCAGCAACACCACCACGGGATGGAGCTGTAAAGCGGAGCGTGAAGCGTCCACGAAACAGGCAAACCTGAATACCAAAACTCGCTATACAAAACAAACAAACACACATGTACACACCTCAAGATGCCAACTCTAATACCTAACTAGATACCTAATAGATTGGACTATTGCTGCTACTTTTCTCTTGTGCGATGGTGGCGCCCTCTATACACCGGTTATTATAGGCGAATTTATAGTTGGGGAAGGCGGCGGGTTCTAGTAGTGTTTTGGGGAGCTACTTTTTGTGGAGGTTTGTGTGGAGATCTTTGTGGGTGTGTGGGTGTCTGAGGTGAGGTGAGTGGGAGAGAAAAATCCTTTCCAAAAAGTGTATATATTAATGTATTTGATCCCTCACTCTTCCTTGAACTCTGTTGTACAAAGTATTCTTAGATGGTTCAACTGATCTGTTTAACAATTTTTTCTCTCCCTCACACCCCCACACTCGCACGCACACATGCTGGTCTCACGCGTAAAAACACACACAGACACACACACAAACTTATGCTTAAGTTCAGGGAGCTTACCAAGCAGCTACTAAAATAGCAAACTACAACAACTTAGGCGCACCCGTTTTAGGCATGTTGTTTTACAATACCTGGGATTTGGGGTTATATTCTGTGTTGTGTTAGCATTTTTGCGTGCAATCGAAACACACCCACGCAAACACAAATGTACAAGAAGCTCACATTCAAAAACACACACACACACATTTCGTTTCGTTTCGATCAAGCCGGCTTGAGCCTTTCCGTGGGCATCGGGTACGGGATTGATTTTTGGTATACAAGTTCCTCCTCAATAGTCGCAAATAGTCGGCGCAAGTCGCAAGTCGAGGGAAAGCGTGAATCAAAAAAAAAACAAAACGGACGGGAGGGCAGGGAGTAGCGTGTGTCCCTTCCCGATCGTACATATATTCCTGATATCCTCCGTTTTTGCAGATCGTTTGAGGATCGATCTGGGATCGTTTCGTCGTTTCGGGGCCGGAGAGCGTTTGTGTTTCAAAAATCGAAACCACTGCGTCGTGGCGTCGTTAGAAAGTTTCCACCGTTAGTTGCGTAAGAGCCTTCGGACTGATTTTTTTTAAAAAGCGTGCTCCAGGAAACTCGTGCTCGCATAACGAAAGTGCCAAAAACAAAAACCCCTCACTCACTTAGTTCGTATTTCATCGTAGGCGCCCGTTAAGCGAAGGATACTGTTTTTATAATTTTTAGCACCCTCACAACGGCAGCAAAATCAAAATTCGTTTCTAGTTAAGACCGGCTAGTGGGGTAGGAAGGAGGGAGAAGGTTTAGGATTTTATTCGGATTATTACTGCGGAAGCAAACATCCAGGGTTCCGGGGGGAAAAATGTGGGTGAGAGCGTGTGGGTTTTCGATCGTAAGTAAAATTTTAAGTGCGGGTCCCGCGTGTCAGCGGCGCGCTCGTGCAAACTAATGGTGCGGTTATATTATTAATATTATTTTTTATTTCTTTATTTCGAAAATAAAAAGCATATTTAAACGTTTTTTTGAACTGAAAAAAAAGAAAGCGCAAAATTAACTTACCGAAGCCTTGGGTTTCTTGTGTTTGTTTTATTTATTAGTTCTTTAAGCAGCATTTTTCGTCCCATTTCGTTATTCTTCCTGGTTGGTTTTCTCCTCTGTTTCTTTGTGTCTATCTGTGTCGGTCGTAAGTTTTCCCTTTTATTTTTTCGTGTTATACTTATTTTGAATCAAACTTTTTTATTGCCAAAAATTGGCGAAGAAAACTGAAACAGAAGAAAAAGATTACACATCTTAAAAATTAAATAATTTTCATCGCTTTCATCGTTTCAATACTCGAATCGCTCTAAAATGTATTATTTCAACACTTTTTTCAATTTTATTACTTTTTTTAATCTTCCTTTGCTTTATTTCGAATCTCCACACTCTCGCCAGGAAAAAGTTACAAAAAAGGGCCACCAAAAAAAGGGCAGCATATCAACAGTTGTCTTCCTTCCGGGGAGGGGATGGATCGCACTCTAACCCCTTTCCATGTCGCCACCGGAATCTTTTCCACATCATCAAAATCGACCCAAAACAACAACAGCTTTAGCGCAAAAAAAAAACGGCTGCCACGCTTGACGTTCAACCCCAAATTCCTTGTCCAGTTCCCGGGAGCCGGAATAAAACGATGCCAGCAACCCTTCCCGTTCGCAGGCTGAAGCCTTCATTCGCAGCCCATAAATTCCTCTCTCTCGTCCAGCCGAGATGGGAGGTGGGTCGATTAAGGACATGTTTTACATACATCCGCTTGACCTTTCCCGGGTGCCGTTCCCTCGGGGGATTTTCACACACACACACACACACACACTCACACGGCCGATAAATTCCTTTCCCGCTGCTCCGGCAGTTTGCCGTGATTTTCATTCAATAAAATAACAATTTGCAATCGAGCTTTTGGGGTTTGAAGGCAGAAGGGGGATTTGCGAGTCCAGTCCCTGCAAGCGTGTGGAAATTTGGTTCCGGTGAGGTAAAAAAAAGGGTGTTCTGCACTTGATAAGGGTGCGGCTGTGAATTAGGCGTAATTTACACCCTTTCGCTACACGCGTGAAGTGGATCTTGGACACAGATGGACAGCACGGGTCGGGTTGTAGTTTTGAAACGATTGCAATGCAATTAGAATCCTCTGCTTTCACCGAAGGATAGGGTTGAGCTGGAGAACCGATTTGATAAAGGTTAATAATAGCTCGATTTCAAGCAAAACTTCACTTCCACCTCAACGAATTGATGCAAATGCTCAACAACTAAAAAAAGCAAACGAATATTATTCGCACAGTCTTTTCCGACCCATCTCAAAACCCCTTAACTCAGGGACATATGCTACGGGGGACTGGTTCGCACAAAAGCGCTCGTTCGGTCTTTCCCGAACGTCCCCGGGATGTGGAACTAAAAATTGCAAAAATTTGCTCCGCAAAAACCAAGGCCACCGGAGAGAAGCAGACAGATTCGTATTTCGTATTTGCGCTAGTCCCACAAAAACCGATCGACCAAACTGGGTCTCGAGCGCACCGACCGAAAGCCGGCATTGTGGTCATAAATATCGACACAAATAAACCATAAAGCAATCCGGACTACCAAAACCTTCTGGCCATACCGACGGGAGGACATCGTTCCCGGTTCTGCTGTTGGGTTTCAGGTTTTTATAACTCCGAGTGTGTGTATGTGCTTGCCTTTCTCTCGCTCTCTCGTTACGTCCTTGAAGGACCCCGGGGAGGCTCCGTTTGTGGGACATTAAATAATTACATGCATCTAAACTGGACCAACCATACGGTGAACAGACTGTTGTGTCACGGCTGTTCAGGGCAGGTACGTACGCACTGGCCAGGCCCGAATCTTCCCGCTGCGAAACCGATACCGACCGACCGCTTCCGACCGGTTCACCCCGAAGAAACGAATCCCAGATAACCTCCTCGCTCCTCCTGCGACCGAACTTCCCCCTGTGTCGCTGTATATATGGTACCAGCCAAATTAATATTCCTCTAGTGTCAGTGTCTGTGCTATTTTAGTCTCGAAAGTAAGAGCGAACACCGTGAGGCGCTCAGTGAAGCGCTCGATGTTTGTGGACCGACTATTACTGTTAATGTTAATGTATTAAACAGCACGTAGATAAATTTAAGTAAGTGAACATGCCAAAACCCATTAAACTGTGTCCCTCCTTACGAGAAGTTCAATACAGATCTTAGGATAAAATGTGCAATTTCGAACTGTTTTTCAAACGTCTTGTTTTCGTTTTTGTTTGATGCAAAAGTAAAGGATGCTGCGGAAGGAGCTTTTGATTTTTTATAAGTTGTTGTTGAATTAAATTAAAATCTTAGCTAAATTACAGAACCGCACAAACGAAGGAAAACATGTATCTGAATTTTGTAACATAGCGATTAAAACCCTTTCCTACAAAACCTCACGAGAGAGAAACCGAAGGAGTAGAACAAAAATCGTGAATTCTCACCTTATATAAATGTGTATCGTCTCGTAATGGATTGGTGTGTTGGTTAGCGTTGCTCGTAAAGCGGCAGATAAAGTGGTTTAAAGTGAGAACTTGACATTGTTACCAATAATATGCATATATTCCTGGGAACTCAATACATCACAGCAGATCAGCAGAACTCCTACGACCATAGTACAAATTTTGCTCTAGAAATGAAAAGAAAAAATAACTAAACAGTAACACAGAGAAGTACGGAAACGAAATCGAAACAAACAAATCACCCCGTGTCACTGTATTGTAAGCCAATTGAAATACTTATGTAACAAAACAAAACAACTGAACGACCTATATATGAACTTATGCAAAGCTGACGATGAAAATGGAACTACCTCAGGGAGATGAAACTCGCAACAAGTGAGAAAGAGAAAAAACGCGAACTATGCAAAACTGACAAACAAACAAACAAAAAACGTGGAAAAGTGTTAAGAGATTGATAATATGCGACATTAAATGAATTTTAACCTGAAGGAAACGAAATAAAAACGTACTCTATAGCATATAAAATACCGAAACAAAACACGGTATTCGTAAATTACTCAAAAGAAAGAAGACCCAAAAGGAGGAAAGAGAAAACTGCGATTGAAAGTACGTAGCACATGATGTAAAAGCGAACGAAATGGAAAGCAATCCACGTTACCTGTGAACCGAAGAAAAGCTAACGAAGGCCAAGAGACAAGCAAACAAACACAGCAGGCTGGCGACCGTCGAATAGCCAAGTGTTGTTGCTGATTTGCGTGTCACTACCGTTACGTCGATACGCTCCGGTTTCGCTGTGTGTGTGTGTGTGTATGTAAATACGCGCTAAAGGGATAAAGTTCTTTTCGTCGGAAAGCCAGAAAGAGACCGAACGAACGGATTAAATGTTAAAAACAAAGAGCGCAAGACAGGGCCCGGTCGCGGTCGCGAGTGGCAGCCATTTAATTTTAATGACTACACGTTCAAACACACACACACACACACACACACCCGCACGCACACCAAGCCACGGTTACCTGTGTGGGTGCGAACGCGATACCCTTCCACCATTATCGGTGTGTGAGTTGAAGCATTATCCTTGTGTTTTTTTTTATGCCAAGGGTGATGGTTTCGATGTGGTTTATTTCTTGCTGTGTTTTGTTTTCGCTCTTCATTCTCTCCTTTGTTTACACCGGCCAGGACTCTAGCAGCAGGCTTCTCTTCATTAGTGTGAGCGCGCGCGAGCTCAGGATGGCGCACCAATACACCCGCGCCAGTAATCCGCGAATTCAAAGGCAACCCGTCGTCGTCATGGTGAGCCAAGTGAAAGTGAGAGTGAGCCTGAGAGGCGGCCGCCGTTAATGAGATTAATGTTGAAAACGGGGCGCCCTCGCTCGGTCTCCTTTTTTCTCCTGCTCGCTCGCTCGCACGCTCACTGTTGAACGAGGCGCCATCGCGCATCCTTTTCATCAACACTCTTTGATTGTCGCGTCTCGCCGTGGGTCGTGCATGAAGGATTCGTTTTTTTGTTGTTATTTCTGTTCACTGGCTAGCCCTTCGCAACGTTATCGCAACCGGTTGCTGTACATAGGAGCGCTTTAAACAATAACAACACGCACACACACACAAACAAGCAAGCAAGACCACTGCGTATAAATGGAAGACACATTTATCAATTTCGCGCGAAGTGAAGGAATTAAAATTGGGCAATCTGTTTCGTGCAGCGTTGGTTGCTTTTCTGTTTGCGCTTTTATTCGTTTCTCTTGTTATCTTGCTTCTCTGTTTCAGCGGCTGATAGCGTCACTCGTGTGGATGTTTTATAACCTGTTTTCTCATTTTATAACAATGCTGCCTCTCTTTCCAACGTCATTTTTTTCTCTTCTCTAGCTTATGAATTCTTTTTTTCTTCTCTTTTTCATACAACCACCAGGAACGGGCGGGTGGGGAAGTGGAAGAAGAAAGCTATATCTCCATTTAATGAAAAGTAAATACACCCCTTTTCAAGGCGCGCGCTCCATGGCTCAATTTCCCTGTGATGGTGGTTATTCGGGTGTAATAAAAACCGCTAAAAAATAAAACCCCACACAGACACTCGAGCCCACGCGCCACCCGACGTACATAAGGCAGCGTGGGGCGAAGAAAAAAAAACACACACAGAAAGTGTTACTACTACGCGCGCAATTACACCAACTCCGGCTTTCGGCTTCGGTGCGCTGTGCTGCTCGCCGGCCTCCGCCCGAGAGATGTAAATGAGATGAAAACTCTTTTCCACCCACCCTTTTTGCTTTTGTTCATCGCTCTCTATCTCTCTTTCTCACACACTCTCTCTGGCTTTATTCCCGCTGGAACAGAGTATCCTTTTGATTTCCAAACCGAGTATTCTTTTTTCCTCGTTTGCTTGGTGATGAAAAGGGAGCATGAAGGTAGTGCTTCGTCTTAAGTCGTACGTCTTTTCTCCGACTTGTTCGTTGCGAAGCGGAATTAAGATGGGTTTTTCTTTTATACTGTCTTCCTTCCGATTTTTTTACCGCCAGCACCAGGCGGTACTGCATAGCAGCGCACCTTCTCTCATTACGCTTCGGCGAAGCATGTTTCGGCTCCCTTCTTTCCGCCTACTACGCACCCTACACCGAACAGCGGTGCCTTCGAAAACTCATTCGCAGGGGGAAGAAAACAGAAACCGGCCTGCTACGATGAGCGATAAAGGAGCGTATTCAAATTTTCGTTTTGCCATCTTGCATTCGTGTTTGGGGCACGAATTATCAACCTGGAAGGTTTCCTGGCCAGCTTTATTTTTGCTAGAGATTTAAGCGCACTTCTGCTCAGTACCTACTCCTTTCATACCATTCCACAATGTACACACACACGCATACAAACAGGCAAGGGCTTTAAGAGAGAATCAGTAGAAATTACACTCATTAAAAACCGTCTCCGCTTTAGAACCCACCATCAATGTGTAAGTAAAAGATCTTCCTCCAGAAACTCGCAACACGGTAACGGGTGAAGCAGGCATCAAACGAGCCATAAGCCTTCGCTCACGGGAGCACGGGAAGCTAAGAAAAGGGGAAGATAATCCCCGTTGGAGCGTGGGTGAAAAATTCAATTCCTGGCATCGGGACACGCCAAAAAAATCCCGTGCCACTTTAGAGAACGAGACGCCGCAGGTGGCAGGTGGAAATTAATCAAACACCGTACGGGAGCCATCACGAAAATGGAGAATTAATGATGAAAGGGAAAGGGATTTTCTTTGCCCGGATCGATGACACAATGTTGCAGAAGGTAAGGTTGTCGAATGACTTGTGCAAAATGGGATATTTTTTAGAATGTTAAATTAATTTTCAGAGAGAACATGTTGGTTGCTTTGATCGTTTGCTTGGAATCGTACGTAACATTGCATACATTCAGGCGCCAGGGACCCGAATGTTTTGGTTAAACTCCATTTTGGTATTATAAAAAAGGTTAATTTTGGTTAAAACAACTTGTATAGTGAGTTTTCGGTTCTTTGTTAATTTTTATTTATTTTTAGGAGCGCATCTAAAGTTGTATATTTGATCTGGTAAATTTTATGTGAAAATTTACTGTAAAAAAACATAAAAGATCGATTGCATCTAAAATTTTAAATACCTTATCCCCTTCGCATCGTCTCACAAAAAAGTAAAAAACTCATTCGATTTAAATTCGACGTAAATATTCATCCTAAAACCGTGCTAAAAACACCTCCAGCTCAACCGATCTATGAATGTTCCCCGCCAGCGACTGCCACGCCGTTCCGTAGTACATCCCAAAATCTAATCACGCATTCACGTGGAAGCATTAAAAATTTAAATTAAAGAAGTGTGAGTACGGGTAAAGCGTAAAGCGTACTAAAAACTTGCCCAAAAATTACACCAAAATCGAAGCAATGGTAGGGGAGAGACGAGGCAGATAGGATGCCACCCGGGCGTCTTTGTCTGTGTCCCGGTAATTGGGAGCCCATCTCAAAGTGAACCGAAAGGGATGATGCTGATGATGACGATGTCGGCGCGGCGGGTTTTATGCTCCCATGACGCAACCCATTCCCGGTGGGTGCTCCTCGGGGGTGTTTTCCTGGTGTATGTGTGTGTGCGTGTGTGTGTTATATCTCTGTTCCGCAGGAAGAAGCTCACGTGCGGGTGTCGTTATGACGCGCGTTCGCGCCACCGTTGGATTGATGTTGTCGTTCGTGCACCCCTTGCGAGTTTCAAAGCAAAGCGAACAAGAAAAACACACCACCACCACGAATCATCCCTTTCTCTTTCGCCTTTAATTCGTCTTATCGCGTTTCATTTTTATTAGAATTTTTAATGTAACCCAACGTAAATTAAGGATAAGAAACGGGCGTTCTCAACCACCTCACTCTTTCCCCGCCCCCCCCCCCACCCTCCCTTGGGCACAACGAATCCTGTGGAGTGTGTCCTTTTTACTTTCCAGAACCCAAACCCCGCGGCCCGATGCGCGCAATTATGTACTGCAAAATTTAAACCTTCCATTTGGGGTTATTTTTTTCCCGCCAACCGTTGTTAGCCACGGCACATAACGGGAGCGTGAGCGAGAGAGAGAGAGAGAGAATAAGGACGCGAGCGAGCAGACGAATTGGAGCTACTACGCATACCGACACAGCTTTGCACTCCCGCAGCCCCTTCGCTACCGCTTCCCGGTCGCTCCAGAAATGGATGGCTTTTAACTCCGGTTAAAAGCAAAGTACATAAGCCCACGAACGCGAAAGTGGAAGCAAAATTGGCAGCGAACGCACGAACATGAAGCATCTTGAACGAAATAACTGCAGAGCAAGAGGTAAGCACCTTCAGCAGGACTAAACGGGGGGAAACGGTGACGCAAGGAACAGAAAAGACAGAAAATTAAGCACCATCGAGGGCGCGTGTTGGGTAAAGAAGGAAAGAAAAAAAACACACACACACACACATTTTCGCGTGTTGCGCTTGTACTAAGTGTATTGGTCGAATACACCCTTTGCAGCTGAGTGGACGAAGTCTTTCGGCGTTTTACAGATGGGTTGCAGTTTGGGACCATAATTTAATGAAATATTACTAGGAGGTGGTCAGTGTGAAAGAGTAATATAATTAGCATTCTTCAGGAATGATGCGCTTAGTACTGTAGCGAAAAATAACAAAAAAGGTTTAACGCATTATTTACGACGAATGATGCTTAAGCCGACTAGTGTTATTTGATTATAATGGTATTTAAAATTTCATTTTTCCGTTCGACTGTAGAATGATTTTTTTATATTCTCTTATAACTTTCAACATGTTTCTCGAACAAATAATTATGCAAACAATTTTCGGGCAAAGCAAATGTGTTTGAAGCCTTTATTAGTTAGTGTAAAAAAGATTAAAATTTGAATGAAATGAATTTGTAACAGAACGCAAAATGGGTTCAATTTTTCATGTCCTGCACCATCCACTAAAACGACAGCTCATCCTTTTCGCCCTCCTCAAGGACTTTCAGGACCACCAGTCCGAGGCCACGCTCGGTCCATGCCGTAACGAGCCAGGGCCGAAAAATTCCAAAACAAAAACAAAAAACCATAACGCTCCGGCTGTGAATGTGTGCGTAAGCGCCACCATCGGACAGTACTAATAACACGGCCGCAAAGGATGAAGTGAAAGCAAGAGGGAGAGAGAAAGAGATGAAAAGCGCTTGAAATTACGCCTGAAAACATGCCCAACCAGAAGCAACAACCCCTTATTTCTTAACTGTTCCTTTCTTCGCCTCCCCCGGCGTCGCTCGTCCCTTCCATGCCGCCCTGCCCCAGCACTGTCCTGCTTTATTTCCACCCGCTACGGATGGTGGAATCGGTGGGTGGTTTTGTGAGCGCGCGAGTTTGAGTGCGCAGCATCCGCGCGAAAATGAAAGCGAGGCGAAATGGTGAAATTAAAACGAAAAACCCTGGCAGAGGCACCCCCCTCCACCCTTTTCGCGTCCGTCAATCAAGCGAGGGCGCGCGCACCAAGCACGCCAGAAAGGGATGGAAGCGTCCCTGGTTAATGCCGAATTCCGGCGTAAAAAGCGGGAAAAGGGTATGCAAATGAGAGCGGAGAGGGATAGGGTGCGCATGGGCGCACCGGGAAAATGAAAGGATGCTGGACGAGTTTCGGCTAACCCACCGGGGGGGGTGGGTTTGGTTTCGTGCTCCGTTTTCCCTGTTTTGCCTTTAAGCTGTGTTTTTTTGGAAACACTTTTTGTCTTATTTTTCGTTTTTCTAGCCTTTCTAGGAAACCCTGACCGGAATAAAATTCCACCGATTACGGACCGGAAAGATTTGACGTGTTTCGAGGCTGCTGCTTTCTCATTCACGCTCGCGAAAGTATGCGTTGAAGTAATTTCATTACCTAAAATCGAAACGCACGGCCTACTCACGCGCCCATCACGAAAAGTATGCAGCACTTTTCCGTCCACCTATTTCGATTTTTTTCCCGCTTTTTTTTGTTGCTCTCCCGCTCGCTCACTTTCAAGCTCGTCACATTTTGCGCGGGAAAGAGTGTTGGCCATTTCCGCTTCCTATCGTCGTCGGTCACTGGCGGACCTCAAGCCCCATTCTCCTCCCAGCCTGCCCCGCTCCGCGCCCCGCCGAACGAAAACAACTCTCGGAAACCAATTTCGTGTTTTCATTGCTTTTTATTGCTCGCCTTCGAATTGGTGTGAATCTTTGCGCTTTTTTTTCTTCTTCCTATTGTTGTAGCAGCTTCCTTCGTTCCACTTTAGAGCCAATACACGACCGCTTCACATGCAACAGCGTCATTAAACCGCGGAAAAAGACAATCGACCGGCGGGATGGCGTTGCATCTGAACGTCCGTTTCGGGGGCGTTTGAAAGGAATTTGGTGTTCGCTGTTTTGGATGTACAAAAAAAAGAACGACAAAACAGTACTCCTTTAAAGAGGAATACAATCGGCCGCTGCACGAAGCATGATTTTGCGAAGACATAAAAATTTTGGAGATTTTTATTAAGCAACATGTATCATTGAGGGGAAATCATTACTTGCCTAGCTATTTTATAATTGAATGTAACCGCTGAAAGAAAGGTTAAAGTGAAATGTATGTTTAAATCAATACTTACAGATAGAAAAAATGAAAATAACTTTAGAAACATTCAAACATGCGCCTACTATGTCCAACCTGCTCCTAATGAAGTGTACAAATGTATAAAATATATTGTTTTTAATTAAATTTTTACATAGCATAAATAGCAAAACGGCAATTAAATCTATAACATTTTAAAGTCTCCTTCATTTCAGATGCATTTCGGAAGCAACGCAAACGAAAACCAACACAAACACTCAGCTGCACGGTTCTCTCGTGGTGCGTGATTTTTCCACACGTTTAATCCCTTGCGCTTCCCCCAAAATCCCCACCCCCACCCACACCGTCAAGAACCAACCTGTCGGTGTAGAATGTCCGTGCGCCATCGGGCATCGGGTTGAGATCTTTCATTTTGTCTAAATAAACATCGATTTATGCTGTCACCCAACCCGACGTAGCTCCTTCCCGAGACGAGCTCCCAGGCAATAAGCCGCCCGTTCCGTCCCGTCCCGGATGCGAACGCGCGCGGTTTTGTGTCTCTGTGCATCGGCCGTCTGTCTGCGAGGCTTCCTGCTGGGCCACCTTCTGTCTTCCGTGTCGGTGGAACGGGCTTTTCCGTGTTTGCAACTTTGCCACCCACAACAGACGATAGGCCCAACGGCAAATAACAACGCTTGGTGTGTATGTGTGCGTGGGTTTTTTTTTATTTAACTGGCAAAATTAATAACCATAAATCTTACTTTTGATACATTTCCCCCTCCTCCCTCACCCCGACTCCGTCCTTTCTTCCACACATCCCGGAAGGGAAGGGCGTCGAGTACTCAAGTCAACCTCCCTTGGGGAGAGGAACCGCCGGGAACGAAAAATATGCGCGTATATGCAAAGTATCGTCGCAGGCTCGGTTTGTACACGAAAAACCCCTTTTTCTTCAGCTGTATGTGGAAACGATTTTCCTGCCTCTATATCATTTTTTGTTGTTACTGTGTCTTGTCTCGTTCGCTCTTTCTAGCACTAGAAAAAAACTGTGTTCGGTTTCGCTTGAAACGTAAACGTAATCATTCCCGGCCGGCTGGTTCGGGACGTCGGTACGCCACCGGATGGTAACAGCTTGGAGCCCGAGTTCGTTTAACGTTTATTCCCCATCTGACGCTCTTCATCATCGTCTTCGTCGAGCCTTCGGGATCGTCATTTATACCCCTTTTGGATATTAGAAACACTGGCGGAAAGGACGTTTGCAAGGGCGTGCGGTTTTGAATGCTTTATTAAATGTTTTCATATGCTGTGCTTGATTTTACTTTTTAAACCCGTGTCTTGATTTAGACGAATCTTATATCAAATCTTACAAAATAGATTATGACTTTTATATTATAAATAAAAAATATATCTTCTTTTTCGTGTGGGTTTATATTTCTAAAATTAAGAATTAGTTTTAAATTATTCTCAGTTTCCATTGTGCAAAAATGGAATGCAATCGATCAAGTTCCAAACCGTTACGCTGCAACCGAACCCGACCGCAATGAAAAGCTTACACTTTCAGCACCTAACGGAATACGGCATTGAAACGGGATTCCACGGTCCTTTCCGGTGCCGTTTTTTATCAATTCATCGGAAGATATGTTGCAATAGTTGGTAAAAAACACACAATCCATTTTTTAATCTTAAACCACACGCGGAAAAAAAGGAAGAATCCCTTAATCCTTCACATCCGACCGTGTTTTTCAAACTGCCCAAAAACATACCCGCTAGTTTCGGTTGGCAAACTGAAGGATTAATGTTACACCTTCTGGATCCGTTACTGGTGGATAGTTCTAACCCATAAGCATCCCGCTCGTCTCAAGATGTTCATTTTTTTCAGGTTCTAGCTCCGATTTAACAGTTTTCTATTTTTACCGATACGCACAAAGAAGGAGCGAAGGATGCAACAGTCCCATTTACGAAGGGAAAAATCGTACGCACAACCACATGAGGTCATGGAGAAAAGGATGTTTACAGCACCTTTTACGCTCATTCATCGTTAACATGTGTTCTCCCGGAGCACGAGTGGCAGGAGACGGAGGCTGGGTTTGGAAAGGATCGGTTTGATTTGTGGTTGATTGATTGTGTGCTAGCGTGCGGGAAGTGGCACAGAAAAAGGATGCAGCCTCCTATAAGGGTGCGATTTGAGCATAAATATTTGAAAACTGCGCATGAAACTTGAAAATAGGTGAAAAATATGTGTTCAAACCTTGTTGCAAAAGAACGATCAAAGCAATGTTTTCATTTCATAATACCAGATTTGTCCTTATAGAAATTCGATGAACATTTGATTTGACCTACAAATCAATTAAAATATTAATTAGCACGCACAAAAACCGTGTTGAATCCATTAACACACATCCTGAACCACAAAGCAATCAAGCAGAGCTCATAAATTAATCAAACAACGCTTTCAATAAAGACATAAACTGATCCTAACCCTTCCCTCACCCAAATAAACACCTATTATAAAGGATGCACTCGAAGAAAAGGAAGAAAAAAAGCACCCGACAACAATAATCCAAACGCGTCGATAGCTCTGGCGCGTGTCAAATACAATCTTTCAAAGGTTTTGTGAAAAAAAAATCCTCTGGCGCCTCATAAACTCAACTATTGCCATAAAAAAACTCTATTACAATCGTAAGTGATACCCAAAGGCACACCTCGCGCAGACCCTTTTGCCCGCAAGGAAGGGTAAAAACAGGAAGCTCGTTCTTGCTAGACTTGCGGCAAAGCGCGAGAGAGAACGCAAGAAAGAGGTGAAAACGATGCTACCTTCCACACACACACGCACACTTTAACCCGACCCTTGCGCCGGGTTAAGCATGTCTTTGAAGGGGACAGATAAAAAATTCCCTACCCCATGCACTCACCATAAAACGGCTCGAGCGTCTTAAAAGGGGTCCCACGAAGCACGGCGCAACCGCGAACGACCCTAAGCAACATAATATCCGGTGTGTAAAGTAACCTCCTTAAGTGGCTTTTAAGATGCCCCGGTTAATCAGCCACACGACGACCGGTTACAACAATAAACATGACTCCTGTGTGCGTCCCAAACAAGGGCCCAAACAGATGGGGAAGGCGTTGCATCAGCAGCAGCAACCCGTCACGATGATTCAATTTCGTGCGCTGGCACGCGATCGGTGTTGATCGCAGGCTCCGACGTTGGGTTTGGAACCCCTTTGGAACCGTTCGTGTGACAGATGTCTTCGGGACACGGTTGCGTGATTTGTTGCCCGATCGCGTGCGTGTGAGTGATGCCGTTAATTTTCCGGCCCAAGACTCCAAGGAATGGCCGCGGGGGTTCGATGCACAATTTTTCATTCCCGGCACTTCTGCCGCGGTTAATTAGATGTCACCGCGCGGGGAAAGCCTACTTGGATCGTACTTCGCTCGACAGGGTTGACAGTTCGGTCGCTGTCAAACGGCTTGTTAGAGCCAATGTTTGTGTCGTTTTGTCAAACTGTCTAAACAGACATACCAACGGGATTTCTCAGTACGAGAAAGGGTTTCGCTACGGTGAAAGGGATCTTATGGTGATAAATTAACAATATTATCAACTCACCGGTTCGAAGTTTGACAGCTGAGTTGGTAACCGTCTTGAGAGGGTGTTATCAAATTCTTAATTTTTTCTATTATATTTCTTGATATTCATTTGATCTTATATTTCTTGATATTTCTACTTACAATGTGTAAAGCAAAATTCATCATAGGACATAAACCATCCACCACAGAATCTTTCAAACGTTGCTAAAGAACACACAAAACGCACTCCGACCTTTGTCCTCCGATACCACCCAACACGCTTTTTTTCCTCCGTAAACCCGAATTTGTTACGAATTTGTAAAAGGATTAACCACCGTAATCCCATTTATGCATGATTGCATCCAACCCCACCAAGGATTACCAAAGCCTGAGCCGACCGTTTTCCGTTCCGTTCTTGGGTAATGAGTGAAGGCAAAGGAATAGCTTTGGCTCGAAGATTCATCATTACCCATTTTTGGAAGACAAAGTTCGGTGTAGATAACTTGCAAAACTTCATTACCACTATTAGCGGTGTTTCTGCATCTTCCTATTTTATTTTTTATACGCTCTCTGTCTCCCTCACTCTTTCTTACACACACAAAAAACTTTCTGCCTATCTTTTTAAAGAGAGTATGCTATAAAGAAGCAAATCCAGCAGAAGGCTTCTACGTACACACAGAGAATATCTCTTCTATTTTCTTGTTCCTCTCGCTTCTTCGTGGGCAAGAATATCCCGCACCGCCTATATCCTGCAGCCAGGTAGATGCGAAACCACGGTTTCCTTATTTGTGAGCAATCCTCTTCGAAAACAAGCATGCAACCACGTACGTTCGAATGCGATTAACACCTGTCGTTTATTTATACGCACCTTTGCGAGATAATTAGTGATCGCGCCGCGGTTGAATGCGATGTTCTTCCGTTTCTATGTTGCATTCGGTTTCTTCGGGATCTTTTTTTTCGATACCTTCCGAAAACGTTTTCATTAAACATGCATTTTTGATCTCATTTTATTCATGGATAAGCTTATACTTATAGTACGAATATTTCCTAAATATCTGTAGGTGTAAATTTGAATCTGTTTTCTTGCGAAACGGACCAAATCCTAACCTCAACCAAATGATAAAACGGCTCGGATAATTCCCGGTTCTTTCTCGTTACACATCCCCGTGGCCGGACTAATGGACTCCTAATGGACCATCGTTAAGAGCGCATCGGACTCATCGCCCACGGAATGTCCTCCGTCCTCCACAAGATATTCCATTTTTCACCATCAAAGTCACCTCTGATCAGTTTACAGTGAGTGCTCCGGTGGAGAGTGGCTGCCATTTAAGCCGCGCACAATCCCTAAACACAGCTTCGGTCACGTTGCTAAACGCCGTGCCGTGCGAGGATTACAAACTCTCCCAGCTTTTATGCGCATTTAACGCATGGCAATCTTGCCGCCGCTGCTCAGGTGGTGAAAATGTTACCGTCGAATGTTGTTGTAAGACATTCACTTTTACAACCCATTTGAGTGGTGACACATTTCACGACGGGGTGGGTGCTCCTGTTCCTGATGCGGGCCTCTGATGTGACCGAATGCAAATCGTTCCCCTGTCTCGGAAGGAGTTGCATTTTGTCTTAACTCTTCCGAACGACCATTCGGGGACGACGCTCACCTGGGAACGGGAATCGAATAGCCCGCGCCGACCGAATCGTAAGATATTGCGGCCGCTCAATTGGTTGCGGCTGAACAGCTGAAAAAGAAAGCGTGTCCTGTTGGTCGGGGCACCATCCATCCATCGTGGGCTGGTTTTGGTCGATCATAATCGTAACCAAATACAAGCGTTCGTGCTTTCGAGGGTGCGTCGAATCCACCTAACGGATGGAAGGATGCTTGACTATGAGTGTTTCGTTTTAAAATATTGAAAAAGATGCTTTTTTTTCTGGTTGTTTTAAATGGTATAAAATTCTTATTTTGATTTTTAGCAAGTTTAATATATCTAATCTTAAAGATGAGATAATTAAGAAACCAATTTATTGCTATCTTCTGTGCCTGCATGCCTCCTTCAGCTCAATCGCAACACTTTCTCACCGGCTCCAAGAACCGTACCGCGTCTCAGCTTCTTCACATAAGCATCTTTAACACATCATTACGGGCAACACCCTCAACATCAATTCAAATAAAGCCACTGAAGGCACCCGACGGGAAGGACGGGCACATCCCACCCGTACGAGATAACGTATGGCACCGTCGACGCGGAAAACCCGTGAAACACACACACACCCTCGTACCCCCGTTTCCTTCCTTCCGCTCGACGTGCCAGCAAAATGGTGTACCGCATAACCAAATTCGGGTGTTTTTTCCCCCTTTTTATTCCACGGTCACCGAGCGCGCACATCCCATATCAGCATCAAATTTTACGATATCGCTCTATAATTTCATCATTCGCTGTTTTCCCGCTTGGATGCTTGAAGAGTGCGTGTACGTGTGTGTGAGTGTGTTTTGTTGTTATTCGGAGTGAAACTGTCTAGCTGTTTGTTTGGCGTAAGGAACCAAGCCTGGAACTACCTTTGCTCACTTGAACAAATACAAGATGGGCATGCACAGACAGCGCAGTTCGGTAGAGAAAGGATTTTTTTCGCAAACAAAATGCTTCAAAAAGAAAGAAATCTTATTCTTTACTCTTCAATTATGTCCTAAGATTATCCCCTGCAGATCGCTTCCTGGTTCGATTTAAGCTCTTTTTTTCGGCTACATTGTTTTTCTAAGGGACAAGATTGGCTTAGGAGATGTTCGGCCCGTTTCCGCACGGTTTCTTCAACAGCTCGAGGTCGTCGTCTAATTGATCGATCGTCTATTCACCTGTAGCCGAAGCGATCCCCGGTGTGTACCATTTCGTATCGCATTTTGACAGCTGTCATCGATTACGGTAGTTTTCTCCTTATTTGTACCGTAGTTGGCGAAGAATCTGGCAGCTGATTGCTTGCGGTTGCTGGTGCCTCAAGCAACGGCACACGTTCAAATGGGTGTTTACTTTGCAAACTGAATTATTTCATTCAGTTTAACAGACCCTTCGTGACAACTTTTTTCATTCAAAAAAATAGAAGGTGGTTTGAAATTTTAAAATATGCCTATTTTTCCATACAGATCGTAAATTCCGATTGCACATGAATTTATGTAATTTTCTTGAAATTTTTATTCTAATGTTTTGTTCGAATCTGAAAGCTATTAGTAAAATAATAGTAATAATAGTATGAGTCTATAAAGCTTTGTATACATTTTTTACCTCCTTTCATAAGCTTGCCCACAATCGCTATCAGCTTACAGCGCCTGCTGTCATTGCTTCTGCTGCTAAAAATTGTCAACAGCTGCTTGGCATAATCCAATTTTACCGTTGACGCCACGCGGCTGCAATTTCCTACACCAAAAAGTCGCATCATATCGTAAAATTGACTGCTTTTGAACAGAAAAAACTGCGAAAAAAAAAACTCAACTCGTTCCCTTAACAAACAATGAAAAACATCACAGCACACACGCAGATATTCACAATAAAAAACATAACCCTCGACGGACAGTTTTTTCTTTCATTCGGCTCGAGCAAAAAAACGGGTTAAAACATGACTCCGGAAGCAAACAAACGCACAAAAAATCGCGCCCCAATCAACAACCACCTTGAGGCGGTTTAAGAAATTACATGAAGCAAAAAAAAACAACAGCGCACCATGCATCCGAACGTCAGCCAATCCGAAATTCAAACCAACTCCTCCCGAATGTCCAGGATTTTTCCGGCACCAGGTTAGAGCTCAACTGCACTTAATTAAGCCAAAGCCAACCAAACTCCGTTCATCTGAGCTAACAAATGGTTTGTGAGAGAGCAAAAAATCTCCACAGGAATATTCCAAAAAAACTGTGTTTGTCGCTCCCGTTTCTTGTTGTTTTCCCCCAGTTTAAATAATCGCATCCCTAATAGAGCGCATAGCTTTCAAGCTTTTCCTGATACAATTAAAGCAACGAAAAAAAGTCTATTAGAATGGTGAAAAAATACAGCGAGGATGATGTTTTTTTTTCTTGTGTTTTTGAGAAGAGAATTTTTTCTGCATATTCAAAAACCTCTTGCCCAAAATCCGAACAAACCCTTTTTTCGGTTCACCCTCACGCGTGGCGAAACGTGAAACTAGGCAAAGTAGGCGCCCACGGAGGAAACAAAAGAAAAAAACGGGTTGAAAAAACGCGACCCTCGTCATTTTTTTCGTTCCACGTGCCGCGAGTTCCAAACCCCAGTGCCCTCGTCATAAATGGGCAGGACGAAGAGAAGGAAAAAAAACGCTTCACCCCTTTCGTTGGGCCGCACAACTAGACTAGGTCGGTTGCGATCGCACCGCATGAAAGCCACCGCGTCTGTTGTCACCCCGTCAGAACGTGAGGGATAGAGTTTTTTTGTTTGCTCCTTCGCCCCATGCCTGCTACGATTGTCACCGTGAGCCGTTAAAAGGTTCGGTTTTCTTTTTTTACCCTCCATCCATGTTTAAAAAGTCCCATTCCAAATGTTTGCGAAAGATGGATTAAGCAGCTCCGAAGTGATACGAAATTTTAGACTACGATGTAAATTGCATCCGGTTTGGCACAATGCCCGTGCTGGGGAAAGGTAAGGTAAAGCAAGGCAAGGATTGTTTGCGGCAGGAAGGATAAAATATCATCCACATGCACTCCTCCACGGTGCTCATATTTACCCAAACAGATGCACTTGTTCCGAGCGAGGGATAAGAAAAGGATGACAAAGCAAAGCGTTTAATCGGAGACTGGAATGTTTGCCGTTTGCTAAAACGTTGTTGAATCCGAGGATGATGAGTAAAGTAAAGAGTGGGTTTAGTGGATATATTTTTCTTCCGCGGAATATTTTCTACTCATGAAAAGGGAAAAGAGGGTATTTTTTAAATATTTTTAGCTCGTATTAACTCCGTCATGATTTGAGTTCATATTTTTAACGTTATTTATAATAAATTTTAGAATTTTCAGCGTTTGAAAGGTTACTGAAAAAGGTAGAAATGCACACCAACTGATAATTGACTAACTCTAATTTTCACTAATTATTCAGTCCTGAAACTTGTTGATATTATTGTATAAACTGAAAATTCGTTCGAAATGTTCGAAATGTTTCATTAGAAGCTATTGAGTTTATACCTAATAATGATCAATAGGGATAATCAGTTTCAACAAACGTTCAATTCGTCTGAATGAAACAATTTCAAGAAGCATTCTCTCCAAACATTCAAATCTTTTCCCACTTATCATGAGTAATCCCAATTGAAATAAGATGCTACCCACACTAAACGGTTTCGGACCCTAAACCAAATCGATTTGAAATATCCACTAATTAAAAGGTACGCTCGAACCGATCGGCTCTCCATCCATCACAACCGATCGCGTTTCATTCCGGCGTACCAATTAAATCAAAACCATTCGCGGTGCTCATCTCCGGGGGCAACAACTCGTTTCTCGTTTCGGGTGCGTTTTAATTAGCTCTGGATTGTTTTTTACCATCCACCTACACACTTCAAAACGAGCGAAAGTTTACCTTGGCAGCCTATAAGAGCCATCCAATCGGTCGGAATGGTTCCGAGAGGAGCGAAACTTCTTAGCAATTTTTTTCAGGTGCTTTTTTGTTAATTTTTTGCTGCTGTCTGGTTTTACAGAACTGTTCGAAGTCAAAGCAGAACAAACAGCGATGCCCAATGCCGAACGAAAGGTCCTAAATCCGCTCAAGCATCGTATCGAGGTGGGCGCAACAACATTCAAACAGCAAACAGTCGGTAAGGATAAAATAGAAAGTAAAGTGAGTGAGCGGGCCAGCTTTGCCCAGCGCGGAGAGGTGGGACGAAAAATTCCGTTTAATTTTCCTCGATTTCATTTCAACTTTGTATTAAATGGTCCGAACGTTCCCGTTCAAATAGGGTTGTGACCTTTGCTTTGCTTCAGGGGAAGAAAAGCAACTTCAATCGCTGTTCGCCAGTTTGCCAGCTTTGTTTCTTCCCAGCATTCATTCCCATCGACGAATTATACATAATGCTCTCGAAGCTCTTAGCTACACAGCGACAAAGCGACTGCTCTGCCACTTGTATCGCACCGAAAGTGCGTCCCCGAACTGGGCGGTGTGCAGTTGCGTTTCTAACTACTTTACATTACGCCTTACCCTGGACGCTCCTGGCAACGGGTGACTTCCGGTGTCCGATTCCGCACCCCCCTCCTCGGTGGTCCTCGGTGACGCGCGCGCACGCGAGACAAAGTTAAATTACAAAAGTTTTTTAATAGCCAATCAAAGCCTGGTGGTTCGATTTTCCTTTGAAATATTTTTATTTCCAACCCGTCCCGTCGCGACCGGTTCTGGGGTTTCGGGGGGGGGGGGGGGGGGGGTTTGGGGGCCACCAGCAGCAGTTCTTTTCACAAACACTTTGATATTGCGCCTTTTTGCACGCATTTGCGCCCGAAGGGGCGCGTGTTGAAAGCGGAAATCGAAACGCCAGAAAAACAAACCATCCCGCTGCCGGCAACCTCAGCTGCGTTACCCTTGGCGACCCGGGCTGTTGCGGTTGCTAAGGCGATCGGGCTTACCGCAGCAGGGAAAGGATGCGAAAGAAATGAAAAATTGGGAAATGAAAGTGACATTTAAAAACTGTGGTTCCGTTTTGACATTTTTCCTGTGTGTATGAAAAAATGCCTAATTTATCATGTACCCCTTAATGGAGGCGCCTAGCCTTTTGTGTAGTTTGTCCAAGTAATACAGTCTTACTCTAATTCCGTAAGACAGTTTTTGTTTCCATACCCAGTTGGCTCAGTTGTATTTTGATTTTTTTTATCATTAATTTGTTATGTTCTTTTATTATAATGCAAGCCACAAGTCGCTACTTCCATAAATAAAGTTATGCTTTGACTAAGCGAACGGCGCATTTAACCAATCCTCTCAGCATTTTCGAGAACACCTCACAAGCTACCATCCTTTGCCGATTGCATTAAAAAGGTAATAAATCAAACCTCTCCGAACTCCCAAACCCAAAAACACACCACCACGCGCATATGAATCACCGTAAGGTTTATCCTCTTAGAGGAATGCTAAAAGCTCAACCCTTTTCAATCCTTCCTCGTGGACTCTCTCCACTGGCACATAATCTTCTATCTGTCACCTAACTTTCCACCGGCAGACCCGACGTGGATGTGGGCACGAGCCAAGAATGGAAAAAAGGCGATGAAAAAAAATCCACCGGCAAAATCAAAACGCGACCGGATGGAACGGAATACAACAATAAAAAAAAAATCCCTGAGGGTCAGACAGATGTGCAAGATGAGCAAGGTATAAGAGACGAACAGGAGTGGGAAAAAAAATCATACCCCTTTCATTTTTTTTTGTTCCACTATCCTTTCGTTCGCATCCGTAAAGCGTGCGTGCGGCTGCTGCTTTCGTCTGCCGGAGACTTCCTTCCGAAGTGTCCTCTCACGAGGTTTTTTTTTTAATCAAATCCTTTACCCTTCCTACAGAGGATGGAAATTTAATTGCAATTATTGTAATTTATAACATTACCCGTGCAGGAGAAATTTCAATTCCGAAACGGCTGGCTTCACTTTTTCGACCGCCGATAAAGGGAAGCTCCTTGCCGGGAAACTGAAACCGAAGTACACGCGCGCTCGCTTGCCCTTCCCCCCTGCCCCCTACTCCCTCCTTCACCGAGGATGCAAATAAACCTTCCGGCAGTTCTGGAGGACCTGGCAAACCGGCATCATGGTTTTAAATTCGTTCGAATTCATTCGAATGTTTTGCTGGGTTGTAGGTTTTTTTCCTAGCTTGTTCCTTCTCCGTTCTATAATTTATTTTTTAGCCGTACAGCATGCCATGATAACGACCGTTCAGTTTGGCATACAACACGAAGCACGGCATCATCATACGGCCGGGAAGAAAGGACAAAAAAATGTTTCATCTGTGAGGGTAATGTAAGCTGTGGATGAATAGTACGCTAGAACGGGGAAAGGCAAAAAAACGGAGTCTTCCACCCTGTCATTTGCATATCGTTTTTATCGAATCCTTTCCTGAACCACCACCACCACCACCACCGTCACCTCTCCCTGGAGAGTTGAAGTTAAAAAAGGACTTTAAAACATCGCGAGCGAGGGTAAAAAACAAGCCGGTCCGGAGTCGTCTAGCATCCTGCGCCTGGGTTACCATCGTTACCCCCGTCGGTTTTTTCGCTCTCGGTCAAAGGGTTGAAAAAGGGGTAGGAAGCTGCATGCAAGGAACAAAAAAACGCACCCCTCACATTTTTTTTTTGCTCGCATCTCTGTGGATAAAGTTTTCAACTCGTGCGCTGATTCCCGGGCAGTGTTGTGGGGTAAAAATGCGTCCCGTCTGGTTTTCGGAAGAAGTGCGCTGCTGCGGAAATACTTCATCCATCCATCCATCCGACCAGCCAGGCAACCCGTTCGGCTCTGGTTTTGCATACCATACCAGTTTGCTGGTTACGCTCGATTGCAGTAGGCATGTGTTACATCGGTTTCAGCTCAAGGTTATTGGCCGATCAAATTACAAATCGAGCTGAACGTGGTTGCAAATTTTGGACTTAAAATTGGAATTGAATTAGTTGAATATAATTATCGAGAAAATAAAAATTATCTAGCTTCAGCAATAAAACATTTCAATTTGAGTTACCTAAATGTCAGTAGTAATAAACCACCTCCGAAATAAAATCTTACTACCACAATTACAATTAACATGATTCAATCAACCAACAAATCATCAATTATAAGCTGTATAATGTTTTATGTTTAAGTTTGCATACTTTCAGGCGTTAATACAGTCAATCACAAAATTGAGCGTACACGTATGATGAACTGAAATGATTCCCTGTTTCGTAGGGAAATCATGTTTTTAAGTAAAATTTTTTTATGTAGTTTATTAAATTAGTCTTTTGCGCAAATAATGAGCTGAGCAGAATGTGCAAAAAAAATGTGTATAGTTATTAATTTGCGAAAATCCCAAAAAAACTCCTTTTTCGATGCCACAAAATTGAGCGTACACCTTCACAATTCCCCGAGTAATAGGCCTTGAAATATAGATTCTTATAACATGACGTAGTTTTTTCAGACAGTTCTAATGTCAATACCCACTTACTGCTTGCCTAGTGTCCGCAGTTTGTTTTAACTGAAAATTCAACGCGTTTTTTCAAAATGAAGACCCAACGAAAGGAAACAGATATTGCAACACGAACACGTATAATAAATATGCGCTGCCGTGGAAAATCATTACGAGAAATAGCAACTGCCTTTGGAAGAACTCATTCCACAGTGCAGAAAATCGTAGACAAGTGGAAATACGAAGGTACAGTACTAAATCGCCCTGGAAGAGGGCGTAAGCGAATCTTGAAACCAACTGATGAACGAGGAATAGTGCGTTCATTAAAAAAGAATCCCAAAACCAGTGTTCCGAAATTAGCCAAAGAGGTTTCAAAATGCATCGGAAGACCCGTCTGTGCCGAAACTATCCGGCGAGTAGCACACAAAAATAATCTGAGAGGTCGAGTTGCCCGGAAAAAGCCATTCATATCTAAAGTAAATATGAAGAAGCGGCTAGAGTTTGCAAAACAATACATATCAAAGCCTCAGGAGTTCTGGAACAATATAATTTTTACCGATGAAACCAAAATAAACCTATTTGGATCTGATGGACGACAAATTGTGTGGAGAAAGCCGAATTCTGAGCTGGAGATCCGTCATTTGACACCAACGGTAAAACATGGTGGAGGCAGTGTAATGCTTTGGGGCTCAATGGGTGCTAGTGGCACCGGTACCATGGAGTTTATAGACACCACAATGG
>KI915045.1:4455572-4639598 GCA_000473445.2 Anopheles farauti
GCGAGTAGCACACAAAAATAATCTGAGAGGTCGAGTTGCCCGGAAAAAGCCATTCATATCTAAAGTAAATATGAAGAAGCGGCTAGAGTTTGCAAAACAATACATATCAAAGCCTCAGGAGTTCTGGAACAATATAATTTTTACCGATGAAACCAAAATAAACCTATTTGGATCTGATGGACGACAAATTGTGTGGAGAAAGCCGAATTCTGAGCTGGAGATCCGTCATTTGACACCAACGGTAAAACATGGTGGAGGCAGTGTAATGCTTTGGGGCTCAATGGGTGCTAGTGGCACCGGTACCATGGAGTTTATAGACACCACAATGGATAAAATGGGTTATTTGAACATCCTAAAGCGAAATCTTCAACCCTCGGTGCAAAAGTTGAGCTTACCCCGTGATTATTGGTTCCAACAGGATAACGATCCTAAGCATACCGCACACGTAGTACGTGAATGGTTGCTTTACAATGTCCCAAAACAGCTAAAAACGCCTCCTCAATCACCCGACTTGAACCCTATAGAGCACCTGTGGTGGGAAATCAAGCATCAGCTCAAGGATATCAATCCAAGAAACAAAAATGATCTCAAAAAGGCAATACAGGAAATCTGGGAGGAAATTCCGTCAACTGTCACCAAAAAATTAGTAGAATCAATGCCACGACGCTTGCAAGCAGTGCTGGATGCCAAGGGTGGCCAAACGAAATACTAAATGACTAATTTTATTCAGTTCTAATGCTTTTTTGTTACGTTCTTGATAGAAAATATTAAACTGTACGCTCAATTATGTGACTTGTGAATTGGTACTTTTTTGTTTTGATTAATTTTTTTATTTGATTTTGTTCTTATTTTTTCTTCTTTAGTCCGCAAAACAATAGAAGAAAGGATGAGTTTTGAGATGCATAATGATTTTTTTCATTAAAAAAATTTTAAGTCTAGAAAAACTAAGTTTTTCTCGAAGGATCATTGGTGTACGCTCAATTTTGTGATTGACAGTATGTTGTTTATTTCGGGTCTGGCATTTATGAAGTTACGGCGAATAAAACCAAGCCGTTCTTTGAAACGACGCAAAAGAATTTTCACGCACCTTTCGAAACCATCTTTGATCGTTTGTACCGTTTTGCACGCGCAATATTAAAGCACCATCACAGCGAAAGAGTTAATATTGATCCATCCAACAGTGGCACTCGCGCACGTCATCCCACTCCCGCCCGTACCCCACACCCACACCAGAAGGGAGGAGAAGTATTTTACATTTTAGTCTCATTCGCTACCACAACCACCGCTTCCACATCCGAACCAGGCGGAGAGCGTTTTTTTTTTTATTACACCATCTTACTTTGCATCTTGTTCGATTTTAAGAGGGTGAATTATGTACATAAGAATCCATCCTTTCGGGGAGCGAAACGAAAGCGGCGCGGCAGTAGAAAATGAAACTCAAAAGCCAAAAAGACAAGCTCGCTCGCATGGCCGGCCGGGAGGAAGGGCACGGGCATGGAATGAGGTAAGGCAAAAAAAACACACGACACGATGTCGGGCGCTTCCGGTTCTTGCTCCTTATTATGTACAGCTCGCGACGCCTCTACTCACACACCCTCTTACACCTTACCAGCACCAGCTGCCTTCCCCCACGCTGCCCGGTGATGATGAAGAATGTTTGCGTAGAAAAGTCCCTGCGCCCGAGAAGTACGCAAACGAAACCCTACGCTCGTACGCAAAATAAAGCGACGGAAAGGAAGCCTCGGGTAATTTATCCTTAAGAATAATGAGTTGCCATGGTAACTTCCCGCCATCTCTCTGGCACGTTGGCATCGGATGCGTTTCATGCTTCTTGGGGCTCCGCGTGCTTAACTAGCTGTTTATTACTCTCGGTTGCCTTCTGCGGATCATGTTTTCGCACTCCCGCAGTTCTTTCCGTTTTACTTTAGGGCTTGCCTCTCGCTTAAACTTTCCTGTTCCCTTGTTTCTTATACTTTCACTTTGAGTTTCGTTTCTTTTCTTACGCACGAAAGTGTCAGGTGAAGGATTGATCCATTTCCGTCCGTCTGCCTTCATCGCGGCTGGTGCCGCCACCAAGGAAACGAATCCTTTCGTGGGGCGACAGCGGGTTTCGAATTTCTTCCGAAGAGTTTTCATTTTCTCCGTACCGAAGGCGCAAAATTTGAGCTAAAGCTGATTTCATTTCCCTTCGCCCTCGCGCCGCAGCTGGGAAGTGATGAAAGTTGCTGGTGCTTTTACGTTACTTGCAAAGAATATTCCGCACGTTCACCTCCATTAGCACACGCGGGCTAAATATCGATCGGGCAATGTTTTTTGGCAGTCTCGTTAGGATTAATCGTTACGTGCCTCAATGGAGTTAATTTTGAAAATACTCTTTTTGATTGTAGAGTAAGCCTTTTGTGAACAAAAACCGATGGGTTTATCTTAAAAATATACACTTCAAGTGAAATTTTCAGGTTATCAATCAAATTGATCGAAACATGCCAAACCGACGCACGCTTTAATCCAAATAATTTACTATAATACAAGCATCCTTCACTACTTCCGAAGAGACTCAAACCAAACGTCACTAACACTGACGCATCCAAAATCACCCCGAAAAGATTCTCATTAGTATTCAAATACGCACAGCGAAGAACGTGTTCGATTCCTCACATCGTCACCATCGGTGCGCACATCAGAAAAAAGAAATCGTCCCAGCTTTGCATTCGTCACCGTAAACCTCGGCGATTTTGACTCAGGAAAAAAAGGTGCCGTAAAAAATACACCCATCTAGTGAGCCGGGCACACAGAAAAAAAACTCTACAGTCATCCCTAAAAAACCACCCCTAGCAACCCTTTTGTCCGTTAGCTCGGTTGAGCGCTCGTTTTAAATATCGTTTCGTATTGCTTTTTTTATTTCATCCTACTCAACCCCTTCGATTCAGGAAAAAAAACGTGGACCGAGACGCATCACACCGGTGGGAAATGGAAAGGAAAAAAATGAATCACCCCACAGCCCAAGGCGGGGCGAGGAAACGCTGATGCTCACGTGGTGGCATGAAACAGGATCATAACGTGCGTAAAAACCCTTTCCACACGCGGGTTTTTCTTATTCCTGTTCCCTCTCCATGCAGAGAGTGGGTGCGGGCTTTATTTCATGCATATTAAGAACCTTCTCCGGTGCGCCACGTGTTCGATCTCGCGTACCGATCAAGTAAAACGTCACGCTCCGACAAAGCGACGGGGTAGGAAGGTTATTGTGGGAAGGAAAACTCGGCAAAGAACGTAAACATTCCAAACCATTCCGTACGCACCACGTGCCGGTCCTATGTAAAAGCCCGCTTTCACTTTCTCTACCGTTCCGTCGCCGGAAAGCTCAAGCAACAAGCACATGCTCGCCTACTACGGTGACGCGAGAGAAGAATCCTTTCGCTTCGCAAACCCGAACGCGCCACGAGAGCAGCCTTCCTCGTCACATATGGTTAAGGGACGAACTTTCTCTCGCGGGTCGCAAACGTTGTCCCCCGGCGGGGAGTATGCGTGTGTGTATGTTTCTCCGTATGCCGGCGATATGTGCCCTTTCCTACCATAAACAAACGCTCGTGTGTGTTGGTTGGTTGAAGAAAGACGAAAAAAAATAAAAACCGATGAAAACAAACTCCTCGTCAAACAGCTGATCGTTGTTTACCACCACCGAACCGCCGTTGCCAGCTGAGGAGGGTGAAAGAATCAAAAGCACACATATGCAACCCGTGCTCGTACAAACACATGCATACCCGCTAGGCGCTTTCGCTGTTTCGCTCGTGCAGCACGCATTCATTCATGCAACAACTGCCCCGCTCGGAACGGGGCTTGGCACGGCGTCGAGAAGATGAATGTTGTTTCCGTGGTTAGGAAGTGGAAGAATAAAATATGTGGAAAGTACAGCAACAAACGGAGACGAGTTATCGGTTGTACCGAACAGGCGAAACAGTTTGCAATTACCGTTCTCCAGCGAGTGAATTGAGCAGAGGAAAAGTATTGCCTTCACGAGGTGCCGATAAATGGCTCACACAGAAGTATTTGTTGAGAAGATAATAAGATAAAATAAAACTATGAACACTTAGAACTTTTTCGTACAGATAAACTACTTATTTAGGACCTATAGAGGGACCTATTTCGGACGTAAAATTCTACTTTATTAACTATTTTCACATTCACATTTAACAACCTTCATTGTATTGCATACATTTTTACAAAGCCCTTTGGGAGGTTTTCCACGCATTCTTCACCGAATCCACATGCAGTGAATCCACGTACAATGTTATGGATTAATTGCCCGAGCTTCCCCTGCCCGCCAGGAGTCGTCCATCGTCCCTTCGCCCAGGGTGGTCGTTCAATCGCTTCCCATAGAATCGAAACGGAACAATAACCCTACCGTTCTTTCTCGCTACCCTTTTCGCGCGGGCCCTTCGGACAGATCGATTGCGTGAACGTAACAGCTTTCACTCGGACACAATATTAATGGCTTTATTATTTATCGATTGTTTAGGAGTTTCAATCGCCGGGACGAGGAAAGAAAAGGGTTCGGACTATTAGTTGTGGTTCGGGGCAGAAAGGATCATTTGATCGACAAGATACCGAATGGAGCGATAGGGGTTCCCGCTCGTTGAGCCGTTTTAGGCGTTTGTTTGATTAACGCTCGGTTTGATGGTTAATTAATTGGAAAATTTATTTACCATAGTCGATTATTTTTATATGGACACTGTTTTTAAGCTTATAAAGGTTATCACAGAGCAAAAAAAATCTCTCAAAAAGCACTCGTATCTATAACTTAATAAACACCTCCATTAGAATGAACCTTTCGGCAGATGATAGGTTAAACGTATCATCTTTCAACAACATCCAAACCGCTACAGTTCGGAATGTTGTTACCGAAAGTCACCGAAAATCCACACACACGCTCAACAAAGAGAAAGATCAAAAGAAACCAGCACCAAATTGACCGAATTAGGAATCCTTTACACCCCTTTTCGGACGCCAAAAACCGTTCGAAAAGAATGGGTGTTTCCCGCTTTCTTAACATCTATCTAAACACATCCTTTCTCTGGTCCTTTAGGCACAAAGAACCACACATGGTAGTCAATTGATCTCTGCTCCTGGGAAGTTACCGGTAAAAGGGATCAGTTCTGTTCCCTCTCGCATGGTGGTATCGATATATCAAAGGATTGGCCCCACTTAACCTACAAGAAACGTTCCGAAATGTTGCCATTGAAACAAGCGACAGATAGGGGTGTTCAAATGGAGCATAAACATCCTTCTTTCCGGGGAAAAAATACGCAGTTCGTTAACGTTAACACCTCCCAGCAGCCAACCAATAGTGAACATCGTGCGATAAATACGTTATCCACATGAAAAGAAGTGTGAAAATATTGAATTATGTCCTATTTCCACACTCCACACGTGAGCGACGATCTTTGTGGGCAAAACAGACAAAACGATGGTAATGATGTTTGTCAAATTGCTCTAAAATAGATTCATATCTTTTCTTTTGATCTTTAAGATAGCTTTTCAAATGAGTAAACTAACAATAACTGCACAGCTTTTTTTTTAGTTTGTTTTTTAATATGTCCTTTCCTTTCCTAGATGCAATGGATTGCAGTAATTACAATGGAAAAAATCGCAAACACCGGCAACAATTAAAAGAAACCCCGACCGCGAATCCGATTATCGCCGTATTCCGATCCTCAGCGAAAAGCAGTCAACCTTGAACCGGAACCATACTGCACTTCTCGCCTGCAATGGCCGGCCCACCAGGCAACACGCGCAGCAATTAATTTCTGTCAATGACAAATTTCCCTTTTTTCCACCCGACCGGGCATCGAGTTTGCAATACATTTTGCGTTTGCGAAGGTTTTATTTTTTGTTGGTTGTCTTCGCCCACTCACTATCTATCATCAGACAGACAACAATGTACGGATGGTAATTTGCTGTAGAGAGGGAGCGAGAGGGAGAGGGAGAGAGTGTGGAAAAAACACCGTCACCGGGAACTGGGAGGTGGGGGGCCCGACGCTAACAATTAAAGCAGGAAGATGGAATTATAAAAAAGTCGTTCGGAAATGGATAAGAAGCCGGCGAGTGGATACGGGAGCAAGATTTCCCTGTGTTTGTGTGCTGTCATGTGCGTCGATTGAATGCCGATAGTGACAAGGACAGTGGCATGAATTCATTAATTTCCCTCCACCCACCCTCCCACCCCCCAAGGGCCACCAAAACTTGTCTCGGCTCATTATCGGTTTGTCAGGAGCAGATTGTTGCAATCGGTCGGCGGGTTTAACTTCTTCTTTTCTTCTCTCTCTCTCTCTCTCTCTCTCTCTCTCTCTCTCTTGGAGCCCTGACAGCCCTGACAGTTGCTTCTGAAGAGTGTTTTAATTAATGCAAATTTTCCCGATACATTGTTTCGCCCTGCGGTTGCGCTTGAGCACGCGGGCCGAAGAAAAATTGAACTGTGTATTATCAGTGTGCATGATTAACTCCCCGTTTGTTGGTTGTTTTTTTCTTTTTCTTCTTACGTTCACTCACTTCCCGAACGGAGGAGGAGGTAGCGGCCGGCAGAAGTGGTTTGTGAGAAACTCCGCTGCACCTCCGGAAATTTTGAAGCAATTTCGCCATCGCTTCTGCTAACGTTCAAACGGTTTTTTTTGCGGGCTTTTCGCCCGTACCCGGATCGGAGGGCCGTTTCGGTACGCCCGCGGCCACTCATTTCATCCGTTTTTCGCGGAAAAGTTTGACGCTTATCTCGCATGCCTCGGTTCGTTTTGCTGCTGCTGCTGCTGCTGCTGCTGCTATTTTGCTCCTGACGATGGAGGATGAAGATTTCGCTCCAGCAGCACAACATTGATAAACACCTTCGGGCTACCGTGCGCAACGCACGAAATTACTTCATCGTCGGCTTCCCGGACCGATCGCGCTTCCACGCCGGTGATGGGGGAAATTTTAATTTTATTCATCTCTGAATTTTAAACAGCACCTAGCCCCACATCCTAGCGCGCAAACCCGAACCCGGTCAAACATTGCGCTCGCGTTGCCAACTTGTGAGTAGTAGCTGCCGAGGCTGCCGAGGAAAGTGGCCCCTGGGTTGTGTTTGATGGAATTCCAAACAAACAAAACAAAAAACCCCCGTGAGCAAAGGAAGATGACCGGGAGGATTGAAAGGAATAAAAAGAAAGTTTGTTTTTTTTGACGTAGAGATGCTTCGTTTTGTTTTGTTTTTAAATGTTTCGTAGCTTCTTGGTTTACTGTACAGTTTTCTGAAACAGTTTTTGGAATATTTCTGAATAATTATCGACATTTTTTAATAGCTTGAAATGTATTATATTGCATGAAAATTGCATACTCTTAGGCGAATAATATGTATCTCACGTCAGTCCTTCCAGCCCGCTGGCTTATATGTTTACTTTCCTACCAGAAAATGTACTTTTCATTCTCTTTTACGAACGTAAAATGGTCTAGTGACATGCTTTGTTAAATACTTTCATGATGCTTTAATGTTTTGATCCCTTGAACTCCCTTTCGAAAATCTATTCTTAAGACGAAAACAATTCAACATTACTTTTATCTCGCTCTCGGCAGCCCGCCCAGCAGTGCCGGTGGAAGGCAAAGAAAGTTCCGAACCTCCCCGAAACCCACTCCCACACCAACCCACCAACGGCAGATAACAGCAGTCGAAATGAATTAGAAATTTATGATTGCTGGAAGAAAAATTGTAAGATTAAATATTTTGCCTTCGCCCTTCCTTCCGATAAAATAATGGGACCCGAGACCCGTTTTGTTCGCCAGCTTCACCGGGGACGGGCAACAGCGCCGGGGTCGGTGGTGGAAAAAAGCACCAACCCTGCGGGCTGGATGTTTTGTTACTTCCACTGTTTGACCTCTGCGAGCAAGGGGAGGGTGCCCATGGCCCGCTCCGAGGCTCCGTTGCGCTAAAGCTGTACAACGGATTTACATTTTTTGCACTCGACGTCGGTTTGGGGTTTTCGCAAAACCAACGCACCAACTCATTCCTGCTGACCGGAGCGATGCCAGCCAGCTTTATGCCACATTCCACGCGGTCGAGGCTCGGGAACTGCGCAACGGTAACTTTACCTTTACCCGCCGGCGGCGGCGACGGCTGCGGCGACCGGCTGCCTCCTTCACGCGCTTCCCTCGTCCCACTGACCACACCACCCTTGCCGCCGCCGAAAACCCACCGCCCCAAGGCGAGGCACTTTGCGTTCGCGTGTCCTTTACGCTTCTGATTAAAATGGATAATGTCTGTTTTTTGCCGCTCCTGTCCCCCTAGCCCTGCAACCCAAGCTGCCCGTAGCATTCGTGAAGTTTGACCCGAGCGGAGATGCAAAGAAAAACCGGTTCGGTCGACCCCAAAATCCTTCGCCCGGGTTAAGCGAGTGAAACCACCCCTGCAGGGCTGGGGCCGGTGCTGGGGCTGGGAAGGCCCTGCACGAGATTAAACAAAGTCCTCCCCAAAGACATGCCAGCGAGGAGCGGAACGCAGCGAGCAGGAGATTTTCTCGTACGAACAAATCCCTTTTTTAAATGCTCCTTCGGCTGCTTTATGACGCTCCTATATCTGTGGCTTGATCTCGAAAACCGACCTGATTACGACCCGGGTTTCGTGACTAATGGGGCCAGGTATGCTAAAACCGTATGGCGAAATGTAAATTTTCCAGCAAACAAATTCCAGCTATAAATATTTGCAGCATTCCCGACCACGAGCGGATCGAACGAAGGATGTTTAGGGCGCTACAAATAAACTTGCTCAACGGATTAAACGGAACTTTTATACGACCTTTCTTTGAGCTATAAATTGGCTTCATACGTTGCAAGCATTTCTGTGACACTTTTTTTCTAAAGTACCTTCGCTCACAACTCCGAACACGAAAGCCAGCTTAATGATATGATAAATTTCAAACAGACGTATCAAAACGTCAAAAATATGAAGATGCCTAACCTAATAAACCAACTTTTCCCAACTCACCGTCGCCGCCGGCTGGTTTCGATTGTGACGGAAGCGCTACCCGCATCATCTTAGGATTGTTCGAGTGAAGTAAATATTACATTCCTCCATTAAGAAGCACATGCCCGTGTCTGGGCTGTCAGCAGTTGCGTGCGCGACGGTGCAAAATGCACTCAACGAACAACATAAAACGGAGTGATGGAGTGAAAAACAAAACTTTCACCGCACGCCAAATTCCATCGCTCACCTTGTCAGTGCCCCCCGCTCTTGAGGGCACGATGGTGGAAAGAAAGGTCGTTTGGCAACACGTAAACTGGTTAAATAATTTATACAAATTGATTTAAATGTTTTTTTTTTTAATTGTCTTTTGCATTTCCCTACTTCTTACCACATCTGAACCCCATGAAAAGAACATCGAACAGCTCAACATTTCCCATCCAAATAATGCCCTGTCCTTCATACTGAACTGGCCCATAGTGCGTTTGTATAATGCATCCTTTTCCACAGCCTACTCCTCACACGCCACCAGTGAGCGACGGAGGGAGCGATGGAGGGCAATAAAAACTTTCACTTTTACCGCCGACGCACGCACGCCAAAATCGAACCACGGAAGAGGGATTTGTACGCGTGAAAGGTATGCAAGTACGAATCCGTTTCCCTTCGCAGCGTGTATTTCTGTTTCGCTTCCGTCCGTGCGACGCACCTCGATTGAGCCATAGACATAGGCGGCGACGGTGCGGAGTGTTGTTTTATTATCATACAAATGTGAAAAATTTGTACCGTCCTTCACCGGAACCTTGTCACCTTGTTCCGTTTGTTTTCGTTGCTTCATTTGCTGCAACTCGCGCGCGCACGGCACTGTACTGTATTTCCGGTTTCCGTTTCTGGTTCATGTTCATGTGCTTATCAGCAGGTTCGGTCGTTCGGCCGTGGGTGGGGAATGCGGTTGCACCGCACCGAGTGGCGTGCCCCCTCACGCGCGTGGAAAGGTGTCGTACGCACGCGAAAAGCCCAAAACCATGTTTATGCGAGCTTTAAAAAAACGGCAGACGAAAAAGCAAAACATCATGGATCATAAAATATTTACTACTGTGGAATCTGAGCGTGTGGTCGCGTGGAAGTACTGCCAGAGGGGATGATTTTTCTTCTTCTTTATTTTGCTCTTGCCACCCGAACCGGTGCTAATGTAATAATAAAGTTGGCGAGGCCGCGTGTGCCACTCATTGGTAATTCCGTGCTCGCTAACACTTTGTCACATTTGGCTCATTCATTCGGTACCGTTTTTCGAATCGGCGGCAGGCACTTGCCCGCGCACGGGACACGTCTTCCCCTTCTTCCGCGTTATGGCGTACCTCTTAGAGTGTCATTAAATTTTTAAAAACAGTCAAGTCTAGCGCCGTGAACCAGAAACGTGACACCGTTTCCAGCGTACCGCAAGGTAGTTGACGTTCTTCGTATGTGTGGTAAAAGGCCCACAGGCTATCTAATGACGTGACTACAATACCAGAGTCACACCGGAGCCTTGTTAGCCGCGAACGCGTGCGGTCCATACCGGCCGCCACTTCATGTGGGAAGTTTAAAATAAGCATCCACTTTAAATGTCTTCTTTTGCGCCCGCAAGGTAGGCTATGCCGAAGACACGTCTGGAAATACTAGCAAATAGCCTACTAGGGAACTACGGCAACATCGTTCGATCGGTTCCAAAAATCGTGTCAAACG
The DNA here is from genome assembly GCA_000473445.2 of Anopheles farauti. Lineage (NCBI taxonomy): Eukaryota > Metazoa > Arthropoda > Insecta > Diptera > Culicidae > Anopheles > Anopheles farauti. The sequence goes on from KI915045.1 coordinate 4,466,269, forward strand.
AGTGCTTCTTGAAAGTGTTCTAAATTTGTTTTATTTGAATATAAGTTATTCAACTAAATTCCCAAATTTATAACAATATTGGTATAAATCTTTCTTTTTATAAAAGCATGAATTAAGAAAAAATATTTAATTAATTTTCATTCTATACAGATATGAAAGAATTTCCACCCAAAATATTCTCCTCTAATGTCCTTGCACCCTTCATTGAGCTCGGTCTAATTTTCTCTCCACATCGTTCGCCCTTCTTACCACCCTAAACTTCTCGACCAGTATCACGCTCGAGTGGTGAAACCAATTTTTGAAATCGAAATTAAAAAAGAAGATAAAGGTAAAGCGAACTGAATAAAGCCGCTCTGCGTTCGCGAAACCAGCAAAAGGCGAAATTTCAAAATGGAATGGGAACTGCCCGCAGGATGTGTACCATTTCTACGCTTGATGTCCGACATTTGAATACGACCGAATTCCACGGAAACCCACCGAGCCGATCGCCACCAAGCAGAAGTGCGATAGATTTCGAGGCTCGAGAAAGAGAGAAGCCATAGTGAACCGGTTCGGAAAGCGCTTTCCTTGCCCGCGTGGATTGAAGGGTGCTGGTGCTGGTGCTTCGCCAAAATCTTCGCACCACTGTCCACCGCCAAATTTATGACCGTGCAGGGGAGCGGGACACACAAGGGCTTAGAAATTGTGAATCGCCCTCTGTACATAGGCATTTCGGGAAACGATTTTCTTTCGCGCGTTCTAAAACGCCCGGCACGTGGGACAGGAAGGCGCTGGGTTTTCCCTTTCTTCGATTTCGTTGTTGTTGCTGTGTCTAATGAAAAAGGTGAAAAGCAACAAGAGCGCGGCAAGCAGCCACCTAAGCGCGTGGGCTGCTTCAGGGAGGGAGTTCGGGGAAAAAGGGAAAATGAGCGTCATCTTGCCGGAAAGGCCGACAGTTAAGAAAGCAACAACGGCGAAACAAAACGCAAGGGTGGAAACGGGTGGTGGCCGCCGTTGGGCTCGTGCTGATTGTGGAAGGAAATAAGCGGAAAGAACAACAGCATCTTTTGAGAGAACATGGAGATGGTTTTTAAAACGGGCGGAGACCGAGGCAACCGAGGGTGATGGGATGCGGGGGTAAGGGAAGTAATTTGCTTTACAACGACAGAACGGAGTAATTTAACCATTTTTAACTGATATTGAATGATATAAAGGAGAATGTAAAACCTAACCTGTTAACGGTAAGAGCTCAAAATAAATTATATGAGCGATAGCAAAATTTAAAAAAATATATAACAACTAAAAAGAAAGTTTGGAAAGGAATAAGGAAATTAAAAACATAAAACACATTTCGTTTAACGTTAAAGTTACACAGGCTCAAACGAGGCCTTGAGAATAGAAAAACTTGATAACAAAATAATTAAGATTAACTTTTCCGTTTTCGCATCACTCTCGCGGTGGATAGATCGTCTCCAATCCGCCTCTCCCACCGAACCGAGCCGTTCATTTCTAATGGCTTCGGTTTTAGAGCAACAACCCTTGGCAGATCCGCGGGTTCCATTCCCTTCCCTCCGTCCGCTCTCCTTACTCTTTATCGAAGAAAGTAAAATTTTATGTACAATCGACGGCAACAGTAGCACAAAAAAGGGTGGGCTTCGCTAATGGAATCGCTACGCACCGTGCCCTCCCGTGCGCTTCCGTTCGCTTCCTCATTTAACCGTCGAGTTTTGCATAGCCTTTCAGCCGTCTCCAGCCCACCAAGCCGGAACTCATTTACCGAAGCCAAAAGGACGGAAAGCAATCGCAGTAGCCCAAGCGAAACGAGCAAAAATCCGATCCCCAGCCAGATAGCCGGCGTGTTTTGTGTGCGCCGCGTTTCGGGTTATTTCCGCAAATTCGCTTTAAAATCCGCCCGCCGCACGAGATAAGAGAAAGGCAGACCCATTTACTGGAAGGCAATGAAAAGAAAACACGCAGGCACACACACACACACACACACACACTAATAGAAAGCCTTTCTCCCGTGGGGGAAAGAGTGGCGTATTTATACATAAAGCAGAAGCGGCAGCAGCAGCAGCAGCAGCAACAAACTGGTAACGGAATAAAGGAAGGCTTCGAAAAGAAAGCCTGCCCTGCTAAATAAATGGGCACCCTCGGTACCGGGAGCCGCTAGCACCGCGGTGGTCAGTCTCATTTTGCAGCCTCCCATCTGCGCGCCCGAAAGGTGGGCTACACGCGTTACACGCAAACACGCGAACTGAAGGGGAGGGGGGGGGGGGCTCGCGGGAACGGCTTCGGGAAATAAAAATCGATTACACCGAGAGAAAAGAAAACCAGCGGCACCGGTGGGATATTACGCCCCGCACAACCCATTAATGAGAATCCTTGCGTATTTAAGCAGCACGCAACGAATATAAAAAAACGCCATCAAGAAAGAGATGGGCGACGAAAATAAACAGAGATAGCAAAACGTGCGCACACCCCTTTGCCCGGTTCGGTCGCCCGGTTCGCTTTCGGGTTTTTTTTTTAACCCAATGCCTACTTCGGTTGCCGTTGGGTTTTTTAATGGGCAGAAACGGAAGCTTTAACGAGAAATTCTCTACCTCGTCGTCCTGCACGGACAGGCGGACATGCGCTTTCCAGCCCTACACCCTGGCCAGCTGGCGCGCGTTAATGTCGCGTTCGGTTGTGTGCGTTTCGATTAAAAGTAAACCTGAACCTGGATGAAACGAAAGCAGCTAACGCACACCAGCTCATGCTGCTCATTTGCATACAAACCGAGCGAGCGCGAACCCTTCCGCTCGACACACACACACACACACACCAACAAAAGGGTATGTTTTGTGCGATGTGTTTCAATCCTTTCCGCATGGTGAAAGGGTTAAACCGGTTCTGGACGAATGAAGGCGAGTTTGATGGTGAGTTTTTTTTTTGTGTCGCTTTGTTTTTCAACCAATTAATGAAGGGCGGCCATATTTGGGTCAGTTTTTTTTTATCTCCTTCGCTTCCCTATAGGCGGATACCTTTCCGTAAAAGGGTTAGCTCGGGTGCTTTTCATGCAAAAACCATCATTTTTAACCCTTTTCTTGGTTGGTCTTGACTGGTCCGGCGCAGTGCGAACCGGTTTATTGAGGTTAGTAAAATGGCGCTGAAGATTAATGAGTCTCACTGCTAACGCCACAAAATGGAAGACATCATTTTTCACCGAGCTAAAAGGTAAAAAATATATTTTCATATCAAAAAAACAATATTATGCCTTAGATGCTATGTGCACAATTAAATTGCACATTTAAAAGTATTACCAAGTGCACATTTAAATATGCCATTAAATGCATTACCAACAATTTATTTACCACTCCTAATGAGTGTAGTCCGATGAATATAACAGAAAATATCACGAACCAACCAAATAAATGAGAAACCATTTTTTTAATAATCATGAACAGCTTACGAAACTGTTTTACGTGTAATAGATAAATGTTTAAAAATACAAAGGAAATTCTCGCTAATGGTGTCTGATACTCGTTATTTTAAATTAAAAATTAAATATTCATACTCATTTCGAGCTGCCTGCCGTTAAAAAAATCCTACCATTCATGCAGCCTTTCCCGCGCCGTAATCCATCAGTCGGCTAATTCGTTATTTTTCTTCCTTTCACGAATTTCCAGTATTCCTCTAGAGTGCTCGTTAAGCCTTCAAATTAAGGCAGAATTACACGAGTGCATAACAAATCGACAGCGTCTTCCCTACATAACCAAGCCGCCCACCGAAGCGACTCCGTTGTAATTCCTTTATAAACCCGTCCATATTTCATCCCTTTTCGGTATAGCTCGCGAGCCAAACAAAAAAAACATAAGCCGCTGTCCTGCGAGAAACGCGGTTGGCTTTTGTTTCGTCCCATCCGGTGGAGTGAGTTGTGTAATTTATTTTTCGCTCACTAGCGGCAACGGCACAACGCTCGCTCCATCTTAGCAAACCGGCGCCAATACAACAATCCGATATATGCAAAGTGCTACCGTTGCCATGGGGACCGGCAAGGAAGCGACAGTTTTTACTCTCAGAACCGAACGTAGTGTAAATTAAAATTTTTAAAGAAAAATCAACCGTGAAAGTAAACCGCGGCAGAATGGTAAAAAAGAGAAAGAGGGAGTGGGAAAGTCTATGCGTGGAAGTGGTAAAAAAACACAAACCAACCCTCGCTTGCTTTAAATAATACATATACAGCACGTCGCCCGACTGTGCGCTATCTATTCGGATGAAAAATCACAAAGCATCGCAATAAATCCTCCTGGAGGCACTGAAATTACATTACACAAGGACGACGTCGAAGCCCGCATGTGCGGCAGCTCAAAATTATAAGGGGTTAATGCCGTACGCAAAAACACACAACCCCACCACCACCACCACCACCACCACCACCACCACCTTCGTCACATCCTGCGTGACACGCTTCAAAGACTCTGCGGGGAAAACTCGGGGTAAATGAATGAAAAAACAACACTCACACAAACGGGTCGCTGGGACGCGGTGGCACAGAATGTGGCCCGGGAAAGGCCCGATCCGGAATGAGGGAATAAAAAATTTGCATAATGTAACCCCCTCATTTTTTGTTGCCTCTACTTTTCCACTCTCGTTTCAATGCCTCGCGAATTACCGCCGGTTTCGCTATTACGTTCCCATTACTGGCGGCACCCCAAAAACCGCTTCGCTCTACTTTTCGCTCCTATCGGGACCCCTTTTTTGTTTAGTTCGGGAAATATTTGACTTAGGCCTGGCCCGAGCGCGAGATGAGATGCAAATAAATTTTCAAAAGATCGCTTAAAACACCGAAACGATCTTATTACCATCCCAAAGGGGTTAGTAGAGTGGAGTGGAAACGCACGCAGGCACGCAGCATCAGCTTCCCTCGTGTGCCTTATCACAGTTAAATCGTAAAACTGTGACATAGCAAGTGTACGATAAATTCGGTTAAAGGTGAATAGTAAAAGTCTAGGCATGCAAATGATTATTTTTGCGGATGTAACGTTCAAGGAATGACTTTCATTTAAAAGATTTGGAAGAAGTTGCGCTTGATATTATCAAAATTTGGTGCTATGAAAACTGTTGGTCAGAAGTATTTTATTTTTTAAACAATGAATTATGTATTGAAGCCCACCGTGAGTGAATTTACATACATAAATTAAGCCTAATGCCAGTAACACTCTTCAAACAGCTCAGCTATCTTCAATTTTGAGGGTAATTTTTGATGTTCTCATCATTCGTGAGGAATCAGTCTATAGTCAGCCAAGTGGCTTAAGCTGTGGCAAACTTTACAACTGCCTGTTGAGGTCATGAAACGAACGAAACATCTCCCACTACAAAGTGTTTTGCACATTGACCATTTCGAACGCTCGTCACTCGGTACGGTCACGTACCACGGCCGAACGTAAAATCACACCACATTCAACCGCCAACTTTTATACGAGTCATTTAAATATTTTATGACACGCGCACAAACATTCCTCGCTTGGAATGTGGATTTATTGGCGTCAAGGTAAGCGTAAAGGTATACAAACATTGCAAACGCATCAAAATGTTTCATATCCGATAGGCGTGGAGAACGAGCCGGGGTTACATGACACATGGAAATAGCGTTAGACGATCCGAAAACCGTCCACCATAAGTTCGAATAATCAACAGCATCAAAATTGCTTCAATTTTTTTTTGTTTTGCTGAACGAAACCATCAAACGAACTTTTTGCTCGGACTTGTTGGGATTTGTCTCACAGTGGAGCGGAGCATAACATTGCGTCCCAAATTGCACTTCAATGTCACAATGGTTTCCCATTTTCGACACCGTCAAAAACGTACATCGGCTCACCTCGATGCCTCACATGATTCTGTCCCTCTCCAATGCATGATGATTTCCCAGAAGAATCGTCTCCTTCGTCCGGTGAAAACTGTGGACATTAGCCGATCAATGGAACCACGCTAACCACGGGTAGTTCGATGGAGGAATCCTTCAACTGCCTGCTGATGTACTGGGTGAACAAAGTTTGAATAACCACAAACCGAGTCCAGTGGGAACCATTCGCACCAACATTGACGCCGTTGACAGGCTGCGGATCACGCGAGAAATTGCCTTTCGTGGAACCAGGCAAATAACCGTCTCCCGATCACCGGATACACCGGTGATGCTGTCAATAAGTCAGAATTAACGCCTCCTTTATATGCATACGTTCCCAAACGTGCCACAGACCGGTTGCAGGGACGGATGAGAAGTGAACCAAAACAAAAAAAAACATTCCGAATTCGCAAACGCAAAAAAAAACACCCTAAACGAACGTTGACATATCGATATATCGCGACACATACGCACACATGTCCCGAGTGAAAATAGTCGCGGACACGGTTCCCCTTACGAGCGATTTGGGTTGATTGGTTGTGTCGATTGCTACGGGTGTAAATTGTGGTTTCGATTGTACCGCAGCAGGCTGAGGCTGATTAGCTTGTACGATATGTCAGAAGAATGTTGTTTGACATTATATTAAATGGACAAGGTTTATGTTAGATTTTTTTTGCGAAAATCGTTCAATTTTGTTACTTAATTGCAATAGTTGTATACTATTTTCATAATGGAAAATACCGTATAACTAAAATATAAATAAATAAAAATGTGCTATTTGTTAAAGTTAATGTTTGGTTGAAGATGGCATCAGACCAACAAATATTTAAAAAATTAGACAGAATTTTGGTCATTCCTAAAGATAACATAAGCTGAAACAAACGTTTGACGAACGTTTAATGAGGGTAAATTTTTGAATATTTTTGTCTTAAAATTCTAAACTATGAACAGTATGAAATTTTAAAATTGATACTCTCTAGCGATCGAATGAAACATAACACACTCATACCCCCATTTACAACTCAATCAAACCGATACCTCCCTTATCGAATTACCCTCATATTCGATTCCCTAAATTTTCAATCTAGTTAGCATTTGCCTGTCATCGAGAAACTGCCGAAAAGTGTTCATTAAAAACGTGAAAGGCGAAAGTAAAAAAAAACCGCACAAAACACGACCTAAATCAAACAAATAAAAACCTCTGAAAGTCCGCTGGGAAATGGCGCCAAAATGGATGTGTGAGAATTTCGTCCATTTTTGCTCATACAATTGCCCGGGCTTGCAAGCGTTACAAACCGTCACCGCTGCCCCAAACTGTTCAAACTGTCAAACTGTTTATCGCGCCAATGGCCAACCATTGTTTCACGGAAATTGACCCATCGCGACAGAAACAAAGCAGCCTGTCAACACTCACAAACGATCTGGTTCGATTTTTTTTTTTGTTACGATCCTTACATTGAAACGCGCGCTCCCGATCGCTACTCCACTCAAACGCACCCGAGTTCATTAACTATCAATTGAGGCGTGTTCGATAGGCACCGGGGCACTTATCGCAATCGCAACTGAAATGACCATTGTAAGCCCGATGCGCAAATCGTTCGCTGACAGCTTTTTACCTTCATCAAATATTGGCTTCTCCCTTGACCGGGCAGCGAACGACAATTGGCCGAAATGGAGCCACCGTCACCATTGTTTGTCTTTGACGCCCGTTGGCAATGCGGAATTATAATAAATTCGTTCCACTCGCTCCCATTTCCCCGTTCCTTATCATCGAGCTGGTGGGAAGAGAAAAAAAAACGCCTGCTCACCTTTTATTCACGCGGTCACTAAAATGGCACTTTTTATCTCCTTCGCGAAGTGAAAGTGCCTTTGAGGGAGTGTTGAGTAACTAAAAAACCCAAAAAAAAACACTAAAAATTCTTGGCCCTCCAAATCCAAGGCTTTCAGCGTCGGGCTCACGCGCACGCTTGTGAAGAGATATTAAAATTTAAATTTTCATTAAAATATCTACCTTCACCGCGCGCAACGGCACCGCTTTCAGGTTCCTTGGTTTCGGTACTTTACCGAGCCAAAAAAGCCAAGCGATTAGGAAACACCTAGCCCACCATTGTGGGTGATTATGCTGCAGCAAAGCCCCCCCTCCCCCCACATCGCAGCGGCAAGGAAGCGGGAAGTGAACGGTACCTTTCCTTAAGGGCGTCAAACGAGCCAACGATTTTGTGAGATGTTTGATCTAGAATGAGTATATCCGGTGATGAGTCCGGGGCCGGGAGTTTGGGACCGTTACTAAAATGGAACCGACACAAAGCGACGGCACACCCGGCAAGAAGAAAGCCACCAAATGGACCATTTGAAGTGAAACGACCATCATATTCGGGCGCGCCCGTGCCCCGGGTATGTGGCCACTCTCCACTTAGAGCGTTAAAAAGCAACAATTAATATCGTTAAATTTCTCAAATTACGTACGGAGCACCTTACGCAAACAGTGCGCCCGGGAAGGTGAGTGCAGATTTCTCGGAGTGATTTCCTGGGCTCATCCCCCACCCCCATCCCCCTACTCCCATGTGCTGGTAAAGAAAATTGTTTTCATTTTTATAGATAGCCCAATATCGTTTCCGGGGAAGGTGGTGGGGGGGGAGGGACGAGTGGTGGGGCGAGTGGTGGGGCGAGGGGTAAACGAAGCCCTCCCTCCACCTCCGAAAGCCCATCCTCGGGCAAAAGATTCGCGCGCGGCATTTTCCGTCGGTCGGCTTTGTTTTTATTTTATACCGTATACACTTATTAAATTACACTCATTAATTATGTTGTTTTCCTTGGGCCAGACTCGTTAAGTGTCTGTTGGATGGTGTTCGGTTTACTTTTTGTGAGTGTTTTTTTGACGATAAATGGACAAAATTGTTGTGTTAAAAAATGTGTTTCGAAATTTTACGTTCACAAGATTGTAAATGGCTTATTTCTGAAGCGGTTATATAGTTTTTACGACAAATTCTCGGTTCTTTACGAATATTTTTAGTGCTATATAGACAAGACAATAAGGTAATATATTTAAGCATAAGTTGTATTACTATTTGCGTGTATAACTAAAATAATCCATGATGGACACTGATGGATATCAACAAATTCACCATTTCGAGCATGTTTTTACTTCAACGCGACCATTTACCCACCACGACCTGGTTCTCCCCGTTGCCACCGGTTTGTTTCACTTTGTCGCTGTCATTTAATCAGCGCATTGCTGATCTTAATTCGGCACTTAAAACAGTTTAATTTTTCATAATTTCCACACCGCATGGGCCAGCGGTAGGAGGGGGAGGGCGGGAGGCAAGATATAAAAATAACATTTAAGCTCACTCTCGGGCAAATTGCTTCTGTCTTATCTTGCTTTTCTTGACAGCAGTGACAGTTTAAAGCATAAGAGCTGCCCACTGGATCGTCCTGTAGCTTCTCCTGCTGTACTTAGTTTGTTTTCTTTTCTATTTTTTTTTGTAATCCTAAATCTCTCCCGAGAAACAGTTCCTAGGGAGAAGCGAAAAGGAAATCGTTCAAGTGTTATTTAAATCGAACGGAAAGGTTAAAAGGTGAGGCGTACACAGATTGCTATTCAACTACAAAGTGTGTCATCATCATCACCGCCGGCTGGATGGACACTGTTCCGGACACTTCTGCTGCTGATGTCGCACAGAGGGACACAGTTCGCACGCACGCCACTGCCCGGGACAATCGTCGCCATACGCTGTCGAAAGGATACGCAACAGGAAGTGAACCTTTCGAGAAGGAGGACCCACAAAACCCCCGGCAGGAGGGGTGAAAATATTAACCCAATGGGGAGGGGTGAAAATATTAACCCAACAGGAAGCGGGGAAAAGAAACGGAAACCGTAAACGGGACGATTTCCATTCCGGTTCGAATGTCCGTTGCAAAGATCAATTGTCGTGTTCTTTTCTTACCTTTTTTTTGGTATGCTTATTGGTTCGATGAGAGCCCATTCGGACCGGACTATCCTTCGGTCGAAGGATGCGTTATCCACAGCGCCCATGTGTGGATCGAACCACGACGAACCAACACGGGAGAAGGATTTCAATGACCGTACGGAAAACGGACCGATGCCTGAATTTGCCTTTTTCGTCCTTACCCGTCGTCTCTAGAGAAGCATAGCGCAAAAACCGGCCACCGGATCGATCCCCTAGCGTCATCTCCAGTAGTGGCGAAAAAAAAGTAAAAAGGGACAGCCAACAGGAATGGGAAGGTAACGACGAAGTGATGTTCTTGCTTGCGGCGATTTCAACCGACAGTTTTGACAACACAACAGCGGGATCAAGAGGCTGAGCCGGGAGAGAAAAATATTGAATTTGATTTGGTTTTGATTTGATGACAATCGTTTCGATGATTTAGCACCGCTTGCCCATACATATGGGCCACGGCGTGCAAGGTTTTCCTCTCATTTCCCACCATCTTCCCGGGTGTATCGGGTGTTTGGGTTCAAGGTTGACTAGGCTGAACCGATCGGGAGGGGGGAGCCGATAAGCATCAAGTGGCGCATTATGTTTGTTGGGACGAGAAAGTTTGACCGGTAGTTTTGCATGTTCCCACACGGACGACAGACAAACGGAAAAGCTTAAGCTTCCACTTGAGGTTAATTGTGTCGGAAGCGATGCGAATCGGTAAAAGGTGCTAGGAATTTCATTTGCATCCGATAGAGATTATGCGGTTTGCGGGACATTTGAATATATGTCGCGTGCAGAAAAGGTGGCCATGGAATCGTAAATTTAAACTGAATTTAATTCTTGGAGTAACAAGATTAAGGCTTCAAAAAACTTTGATTATCACATTAAACATACAATAAAGCAAACTTATTTGTACTTTCGAGTTACGTCGAGAGCATATTACGTTACGCTCCTTAACAAACGTCTTATTAACATTTCAGTGTGCTTTTAAATATGTACAAACGCGCCCTAAAGCGTCAGACAATTGGAGTTTGTATCAAATAAACGAGTGTACTTTGTGGTAGATATTTTTTTATCGTCACTATTCATCGAAAATATTATCTTATTATCAAACTCCCGTCATTAAGCTGACCAGCAGAACAAGCACTTTGGCATTCTTTTAATTTCCTGCACGCCTGCACCATTCCTTTAGATGCCTCACGTCAGCAGGACGACCGGCCGATGAAGCTCATTAAAATGTTTGACGTTTCCATTCCATTCCCACACCGACATCCAAATACATCTAGTAGGCCAGTGAGCAAACATTCCAGCCGAGCGGGCTGAATGCTGAAGCGCGGTTTCCAATGTGCACAAAGTACGGTGGGAAATTAAAGTAATGAGAAAAAAAATACAAATTTTCTTCTTTTTCCCTGCCCTGCGTTTGAAGTGTTTTCCAATTTGTTTTTGTTCGGTCGTGATGATATAATTATTCGGCGATGGTCGGTGATATTCCACGCATTTCACAAATATGAACCTTCCTGGAAGCAAAAAACAAAACACACTCACACACAAAATGTCAACATAGGCGTCTCATACCGGCAACATTTTGCTCCCGCTTTACCGCGCTGCATATTCATTATCTCTCGTGCACGGTTGTGCCACACACAGGTTTGCGATGGCGAAATTTCATCCGACGGTTTAATGGGATGATAATTAACACCGTCCGTTTTATGCCGCGCGTTAGTCCCCGTGCCGCGGGGGACGGGCGGTTTGGCAAGCAATGAATTTTATTAATTTCGAATAAATAATTTCCGACGTTCGGCCGTCGAATGCTTTCGAGCGCCGAAGAAGAGAGGAAGGGGGGGAGGGAGGTAGAGAATGTGTACCGAAAAATTACGAATGATCCAAACGCAGTGTGACGTGCCGCGATTAAAATGCCAAAGCCGCTTGTGTAAATGAATTAAACATTTTTATAATTTTGTCACAGGCGAAACGTTCCTTTATGACGTGCCACTAGTGCGTGTCGGCTGAGCTTAACTTTTGGTTGAATCGATATGCGATTCGAAGGTGCTTGTATACTGCAATAAGTAAGAAGACAAATTATAAATAATTTTTAAACAAAGAAAACCCAAATAAACATGTTCTAGATCCTGAAAAGAACATTGAAAACTTTCTTCTTGTCACTGTTGTCTACAGCTCTAAATGGGAAAATGTGCTATTTTGCCTAAAAGTTCAATTTGTATAAAATGTTGATGTTCATAACATAATGTATCGACTATTTCTATTCTAAAAAAACCTTCTCCACTTCGAAATGCTTAAGCTTTGCCGCATCTAATTACATTTAAATTATTTCCTCTCCCACCTTCACGGTTTACTTTACGATTTTCTTCATCGACTCACGAAAGACCCAGCTACTGCAGCACTAAGAATGAAAAAAAACATAGTTGTTACACATTTACCACTCCACTTCGTCAGCGGGCAATTGAACGATTGCGGCCATTGGGTACTACCAACGGAACTGTCGCTTGCTGCTGCATCCGTTGCGACAATCGTGCCTGTCGTAAAATCACCCTTCCTCGGGTGAATTCATTTGCAAGGCTTCTTCTGCCTCGTGCACCAGCAGGTTGAAAGGAGAACACGCCACGTCGATGTTTTCCACCAATCCAATTTTCTGCTTTCACCTTCCACCACCAACCGCCGCTAGCTCTGTTTCGCTGGAAAGCAGTTCACCCCGTCGTCGTGTCGCGGAAATGAAGAGTTTTTCATTCTCAGTCGAAAAAAAAATTAAAAAACGTAAGAAAGAACAACACGCTTCAAGCCGTGGTTTGAGTGGGTGAATGAAAGTGAAAGCTTCGGTTTACTTTCCTGCGGGCATTGCCGTCCCTGCTGGACACGTTCCGTTGACTGAAATATGTTTTGTGAAGAAAATGATAATGTTGAAAAGAGGATATTATGTATTGCAAATACTAAATAAAAATCTGTATGATTACTATATGCTCTTTTATAAAAGTTTTTCTTTTTTTAAGAAGGTATGTCTCACTTTAAATAATTTTTTTTAGGATTTGGTTAAAATTTACATTCCCAAACCATTCCAGGACTATTCCAGGACTTCTTTCGATCCACCCTCTCCTTCAGTGTCCAGTTAGCAGGTTGGGGAAATTCTTCAAAGCAACCCGAGATACTCGAAAGAGTTCTTAACTCCTCAATACTATCCACGAAACGCACCAACACAAACATGCGAGATGGCAAAACCTAAAACAATGTAAAAAAATAAAAGAAAAACAGCGAGTAACTAAAAGGAAAAGGCAGATAGAGAGAGAGAGAGACAGAGAGAGAAAGAAAAAAAGTGAAAGTTAGAGAAGAAAAGATAGCAAGTGCAACTCCATCCACACACTTTAGCGAGAAAAATGAAAGAAATGAATGTATAATGCTGAGGACGAAAAAAGTGTCGAAAAGAAAAAGCGAAAGAACAGAAGCAACGACCAAACGACGATAAAATTAAAACGCAAAGTACACAACTTTCGTATCCCTCTCCATCCCCCCCCCCCTCCCTCCCCGCAACTCCTGTTATCCATCCTGTTGGGCGGATTTCTGTTTCACCATTTTTTAAGCACTTGCCGTGCTCATCGCCAGCAAACGACGACTTCGACGATATGCGAGAGGTGGTGGTGTTGGTGGTTGTAGGCGACAAAAAAAACCCTTCCTCTCCACAAGCTTCACGTTGCTCTTTCTCTTCATGCAGATCAAAAAAATGTTTCCACCGGCGTTTCGAAACATGAAACCTCCCTCCCCCCACCCGGTGCTCGTTTCCTTTTCGAGCGAAATTTCTGCTTAATTCTTATCAGAAGAACGCACAAGAACGTGCGCGCGAGAGAGGCGCGAAAATAAATTCAACCCACTCGGAACCGCCACGACAGACGCCACCGGTCGTCGTCGTCGTGTTTGCTTAATGTGCTGCGCCGTTGTGGCGGCACAACCGGCCGCCTTCATTTTGCGCGCTGGCTCGGATTTTCTTCGCACCATCTCGTATCCAAGGTGGCCATGATTTTATCCACGGCTGAAAAATGGTGTTCTCACCCGTTTGTCTTCCGCTTTTGTTCCGCTGAAATATCCACCCGCGCGGAAAAGAAGCCAACGTTAGCTGATTTAGCTTATTAACAGGCATTGGATGATTATGCGAAAGTTTTTTTTAATGATTTTTTTATGTTTCATACATTCAATGTTTAAATTTCTAACGACATGCTTCTGTACCCGTTTCATACATCCGTAAAAGTAGCATTGCTTAATTCGTGTTAGTAAAACATAGAAGATCTTTGATGTAACGTTTAAAGAATCGAAAAGTAGACTTAACAATCGAATGGTAGTTAAAAAAACGAAAAACAAGCACGTAAACAGCGAATAACAGAGCTCGGAAGAAAAACAATGGATCACACAATTATTTTTACCCCCATCCATGTGTTAGAGAGCTTTTACAAAAAAATCACTTGCGAAAAACAAAAACATCGCTCGGCTTTTTAACCATGAAACTCGACGTAAGGCACGATAAATTACTACTTAAAATTCATAATTCTGTTCAAATAAATCATACCGCATGGAGTAGTCATCCTGCTTTCTTGTCTTGACGACTTTTTTTTTGTAGTTTGAGTTTGTGCTTAATCCTTATCTCACGACACGCGTCCCCTTGTTGGGTTGTTAGCCGCGCCGTGAAGAAAAGAATTATTCAAAAGTTAATTACAATCAATTAAAACAAGTGGCAATAAACATTCCAACATTAATTAAAGACATTTCCATCTGCAGTATTTTTTAAACTAGGAAGCAGTAGGTGTTTTTTGTACGATATTCTGATAGGACCAAAAAAAAACGAGGGTATGATTTTTTTTCTGCTTCTTCTCAGCAAACTTCTCCCACTGCCTTCTGTGATTGTCATTCCGTACCGGGGAGAGTTTTTCATTCCGTTTCTTCCGCGAGCGTACTAATTCCCCCTTTTTTGTTCCGTGAGCTGCTTAGATCTTCTTTCCCGCTACATCCTACCACCTCACCTTGCTGCCACCCAGTGTGGCAATGTTCGCCCGACGAAAAAATCCTTCCCGAAACAAACTACCGTCATTAAAAATGAACGTAAATTTATGCTATCTTAGCGGCGACTCTTCGACCTCTCCTCCGCCAATGCGCCAGCGCGCCGGCAAATACTCTCGAAAAGTTTCCTTTAAAATGCAAATTTCATTTTCCCACCCACCACCTCCCCGGGACCGGGATGGATCGGCCGGTGGCCAAAAATCCTGTTGCCGGGATATTTCGCCCTTTTTTTGTCGTTCGAAGTTCGATGCTGCCGGCAAACAACACTCGAAACGAGGGGTAGTGGATACAGCAGAATAGGCAGCAGGGGGAAAAAAAACCCTCTACCGTGGTGGAGAGTTCACGCATAACCGGGGGACAAACAGAGAGCAGCACGTTGGGAACAAACCGGACATACTTTCCAATAAGATAAGATAATTAATAAGATTTAAGGCTCATAGAACCCGTCGAAAGAAATAAAACAATAATGAATTTTGAAACTCTTGAACAAATAGCAGACCAATTATATTTTGTTATACTAATTTATATTTTATTAAGTGTTGTTTTTTAATGGAAAAAACTTTTTGAGCTGTTCCTAACTGAATGTAATAAAACAAATCGAAAAAAGGTTCCGAATGATCACATATTACAACATGAATCCCTAAGACTATCCTACATAATTAATTAATTTATAATAATACTTCTTTTTCGCATATTTTTATAACAGCCGCTTGAAATGTACTTTATTTTAAAAAAATTGAAACTAAAAATGCCGATCGTTTTGTCCAAATCGCTCCCACCGTGGTCGCCCACCTTCGTGCCTGCGAAAAAAGGATCAGGAAGCGGCCCGGCCGAACAAAGTGCGTGCTTGTGTGCGTGTGGGGTAGGCTGGGAGGGGGTTAGGGGAGGTGAGTTTAAAAACAGTACAAGGCGTAAAGTACAAAAAATCAACCCCCTCACGGTTAAATATTCTGGAAATTATTTTTCACGTCCCCGCGCCGTTCCCTCCACACCAAGCTCTCCGCAGCATCCGCCGCACCCGCCTCCCCCAACGTCTGCCAGTTTCCGGTTGTTATCCTTTTTCTGCTGCTCGGGTTTGTTCTTTCCTTCCTTTCGCTCCACGAGTTCCAATTTCCAGTTGCTGCTCCCCGCGACACAGTTTGCCATTTAATCGTCGACACACGCACCAACACAACGGCACACAACACTTTTCCGAGTTTTCCCGCCCGTGGCTCTCCCCATCCTTCCCTCACCCCTCTCGCATGCCTGCTTCCACTCGGCATCGTTTGTTTCTGTGTCCTGTTTTTATGTTTCGGGCGCTGCGTCTTTTCCGTTTTCTTCGCACCATCTTCGCAGTAGGCGCTTTTTGTCGGTTTTAATGTCCCGCCGGCCATGGTGGAGTTTTTAAGTGAGCGTGAGCCTGCCGAACAGGGAGGGACTAGCAGGGAAAGGGATGCTAACAACGGGGCCTTAAAATGAAAGCCTAAAAATGGCTGAAAGGCTTCGGGTTCACCCGAACGTAAAAAGAAACGCTGGGCAAGGGAAAGTATCTACCCCTAATTTATCAGCCCCAAGTCAGGGGGCGGTGGGAGTGAGAATACACGGCAGCAAAGACCGGGTAGGTACTGGCCGCGCACTCGCCATGCTCAAACACTCACACACACACAGGCACAAAGCTGCCGCGGAAAAAGGGGCTTTCTTCGAGAGATAGCAATTTGGTATTAAAATGAAATGAAAATCGCTCCCTTTTTTCGGGCCACACCGGGCGTTTCCTTTCCCTTTCACGCGCTCGCTCGTGCAGTTTTCGCGTTTATGTACCGACGAGAAAACGAAAGGATGGCGTGGCACCCGAGTACGGGAGGGTTGGAGAATGAGTTCTCATTGAAAGGACCAAAAGCTACCTGAGCGTAGGCGCTCGCGCTGGTTAATGACTAAATTTGGACCAGCACGAAAAGCAGCGACCATTAAAGTGATTTGTAGTAAGGAGGGAAAAAATGTATAAAACAGTGATATATTGTTCGTGAAGGTATAGAAACGTTGAGGAAAGGTAAGTAAGAAATACAAGTTAGTAAAAAACAAAAGAATACAAAATATAAGAAAAACAACAGGAAAATCCACAAAGAAAAACAAAAATACAACAACCTACAAAAAATCTTGTAAAATAAACCAAACCGAACAAATAGCAAAACGTGGTGCAATGATGAACATTAACAGTAGAAATAAAATAAAATCAATTTATATTCCAAATGCTTGTAAAAATAATACCCTTTTATGATATCCTCACCATCTACGATTTGTTCAAAATCATCGTAAGCAGATTTGTAACATTCTGTATCTGTTCTATAAGTTTGAGAATTTATTGATTTTATAAAATTGGTTCCAACATTTTAGTAACAGTGAGATGATCAGTAAAGTGTTCACTTTTTGCTTGAATCCTTCGGAGACTTTTGCGGGCAATCGTTAGCTCAAATGTAGCGTGAAATTAAGTACAGGTTGGGTAAAGCCAAAACCACCCCCCCCCACATTCGCGCCCAGATCGGTTAAACCACAATGCGCCATTTTTGTTGTTTTTTCCTCTTCCTTTCTCTCTCTCTCTCTCTCTCTCTCTCTCTCTCTCACTCACACGCTCAATCGAATCGAGAAAGGGGGGAGACCAGTCCTATACAAATTGGCTGGCTGTGGAGTGAAAATTTTTAAACCATTTTATCTGTTTCTGCTTGCGGCGGTCGGAACCACCGTCCGGTGACAAAACGAATCGAAGAAATATCGCACCAGAGTGCCCCCGAGTGGCGAAACCATTTAATGAATCGCAAATGGCAAATGTGGCGTAACGGTGGCGGCCGGCCGGGTGGGTCCGATTCGCGACCGCGGTGCGGGTTTTGTAATAAATTTGAAGATTTTTCATCAGTCGAAGCCGGAAAGTCGCGGATGGTCGGATGGTTTGCTTCGCGCCCCTTTGATGGCCAACCGGGCCAAACGGGCCAACCGGATGCCGAGCGGAGACACACCGTGTTCGCGGGGAGATCCTGAGGGGCCACCAGAACAAAAAGATTTCATGCCGGCCCTGGCATTAACTGAGATGACATAAATTATTGAATCCTCCTCCCCGTGGCCAAGCTCCTCCCAGTGTGGGGGTGGGTGAGTAGATTCGCAAACTGAAAAAAAGAGGAAACCGTTCTCATGTACACGCTGCGCGGGACCGGATTTTGTGTTATCACAGTGACCATGTTTTTTATGCTGCTGCTGCTGCTGCTGCGAGCGAACTTCCAAATTCGAAAGGGGCCAGAAAAGGTCAACCCCGTTACGGTGGTCGGGTGAGAAGGAAGGTGGTTGGCTGCTGCTTTGCGTAATTTTATAATTTTTTAATCCCAAAGTAAATAAAACGGCCGGTTGGTTGGTTGGTCGGGTTCGGGTAGAGCAAGCCAAAAAAAATGGGATTTTTATTCATCCGACGCTTCGGTTCGCTTGTTGGGGATGCTCTTCTGCTTCCTCTGGATGCTGCGTGCAAGAGACGGAAGGGATAAATACATAGCGCACAGAAAGGCAATGTAACGAAGTAGGCCGGAAACGGTAGGTATGTACTGCTTGCGTGGCAACCTGACGGCGACGACGATGACGGCGACGGCGAAAACGGTGGAATGGACAGATGAAATTAAGCCAAAGTAGGCCGCATTAAAATTGAGACGAATTCTGGGGTAAGATTTTCCGTGGGGTTTAAAATAACGGCGGACAGGCGGCAAGTGTTTCAGTAATTTCGAAAGTGCTGATCACAATTGCAAACTTTTATAGAGAATTGGCATGTTTTTTCATCTCGTGAAACTGCGATAAAAATATTAAAAAATGAAGAGTTGTTAACCGACGCAAATGATACAAATAACACATAATAAAAAAATGTTCAAAATGTTAAGTAAACACGATTTGACAATTCAATGCAGTACATCCATACATTTAATCAGTCAGAAAATAAAACACTCAATTTAATGTTAATGCCTTTCACTACACAAATAAAAAAAATCGTCTTTTATTCATGTTTTCTAATGCTTTTAAAAAATGGCTAAAGAAAAGACTTATTTTTTTATTTTCGAGTAAACGCCAAATAAAAAAACTACCCCACCTCTTTCATCTAGCCAACCAACGGCAAATGCACCGTAATCCAGGCCGCATCATCCACCTGCAGCCGCCGATTCAAAGTTTATCGTTGCCCACCAAGAGTGCCGCGCTTTAAAAGCATCGGTCAGAGCATCGTTTTAATGGTTGTGAAAATTTTTAAAACGAATGTTTTTATTACCCAAAAAATGTCCATCCCCACCCGTGCCCATCCACACTCTTCCTTCGTTAATGACTTTTGTTATGTTTGTTGCAACGACAACGGCTCCGAACATTGTCGAACAAAGAAAACAAAAAACCTTTCACGCTGTACCATTTTCCCGTTCCGTCGTCCCTGGGTGCCAAACTCCTTCCCATTTGCAAGCGGTAGTGAAAGTAGTGGAATCGGCGGAGATGTCCACGGTAGCACACAACCAGAAGGGCGAGTTAAAACGATAATGGAACCGAAATGGGTACCGACCACGCCAGCTGAGCCACGTGCGCAGCGCCCGGTGCCCGAAACACGTTCGCGCCCTGGCTGGGGCACTAATTTTTGCGCGTAATTTTCCTATCACGGCGAGTCATATGATGCCGCTTTTAATGTTCCCACCGCCCGCTTTTATGTTCCTGGTTTATCAAACAAAGAGAGTCAAAAAAAAACGGTATGCAGGAAATGAGTGGCAAAAATACGAAAGGCAAAAGCGGTCGAATAAACAAATAATGCCATCATTATTATCCTGCCAACCGAGATGGAGAGGCGAGTCGAAGCGAGTGGAAGTTAGCCATCCCGTTGGGAGCCGTGGATGCTGCGGCAACCGGAAGCTGCAAACGCTGGGCGGCAGGTGCAGAACCGAAGACGCTCGTTCGGGGCGAAATCCTGTTCAACAAACTCAACCATCTCGAACAATATTTACTTAGTTAAATTAAAACGTAGCCGAGTAGCCGCGAATGGTTGGAGCAGTTCGAGTGAAAAAGAACAATTCATTTCACCAATCGCGTGCTCGGTGTTGTTTTTTTTTCAGTTCAGTTCAGGATTACAAACCGTGATTCTATTGTGAAGAATGTACCAAGTCGAGTTTGAAAAGCAAGTGTTTGATGAACCATTCGATTCTCATCGGAACGCACTCGTACATCTACCATGTTTTCACTGAAATATTTTGTTCCGAAAATACTTCACCGGTCGTTTAACACAATCATAGCATCCTTGATTCTCAACTTTCTAAAAACTGGACTTCCCTACGACTCGGAGACACAATATTTACAAATAAAACGATGACCCAAACGGACATACAGCATACACCGTCTCCGTTGCTGCTGACGACGATCACTCTCTTCTGCATAAAAAAACGGTTCTTGAGATTTTTTTTCCTCCCCAACACCACAAACTCCACAAACAGGGTGAGAGGATAATTTGCATTTAAGATTTTTGATTTGTTTATTTCATTATTATCTCGAGCGATAGCGGGGTACAGGTGCATTCCCCCGCGAACCGGACCTTCTTTGGTCCTTGAAGAAGACCAAACGAAACGTGAAATCGAAAGTTGAAAAGATAAGCCGAGCAAATTAACGATTGTTTTGCCGCTCGCGAAGTAGGCAGGCCCATACATACGGCCACATCGAGTGGCCCGTTTAACGAACAGGCTCGAGCGCTTCAATTCGATGGCTAACTGGTGATCAGCCAAATTCGGTACAGATTTCCACTGATTGGACAGGGTTGGGGTTTAAGTGTATCGCGCCAGGGCCTTTTGGATGATTTCCGCGTGTCTGGAAATGTGTTGGGGAGATATTTTAATTTTTGATTACAATCAAAACAAAGCCCAAATACGGGTGCCTCGACCCGTGCAATCATGCAGTTAACAGTGGAGTACGCAACCGCACGATGCGAGTTAGCCGAGCGCACGTTGGTTACGACTGGATTCTAAATCGAATTATTCAAATCGGACTAAAAAGATGACGAGGTCCAGGGTATGAGTGATCGCCAAACAGTGGGGATGGGATGGTTTTGAAAGCTTTTTAAGCAAGAAGTGTCCGAAAGATGTAGCGAGAATCAGAGGTAAGACCTGATCATTGATATCTGGGGTTCGTGTCAAGTTTAAAGACACAAACTACAATCTTAAGTGTCACATTTTGTGCATTATTTCTAAGTATTTTCGGATGCCACATCTAGTAAAAAGTATTTGTTTCTTTCTTCGATTTCTTACTTTCGCTGGAAGCATATTCGTTGAAATAGAATTTTCAGCAAGCAGAAAAATCATCTCAGGCTTCTTTGATACAGCGAATGC
Organism: Anopheles farauti; assembly: GCA_000473445.2. Classification (NCBI taxonomy): domain Eukaryota; kingdom Metazoa; phylum Arthropoda; class Insecta; order Diptera; family Culicidae; genus Anopheles; species Anopheles farauti. Next base: position 4,487,478 of record KI915045.1, read on the forward strand.
TTTGGGTAGACAAAGCAATGACCAAATAAACAGGACTCTGAGTAAAAAAAAAACAGCTTAATTTATCTTCGGCACAATTATCGTTACCTAGAACTCGTGTAGCTTTAGACTCGGAACGAAGAAAAGGCAACGAGAGAGGGCAGAAGCATCCTTCACTTTGCATATCAATCACGACGGATCCCGCGAACTTTGTTTCCCTCGCCATCGCCCCCGGTAAACAATACTCTTCACGCATCGAAACACTTCAATAAGAAACACAACTTCTGGAAGCTGATTCGCACGAAAAAGAATCGCAAACTTTTGGTCGCTGCCGATGATTAGGCAGCGAAATTTGTTACCCCCGCAACCCATTACAGCAGGTTCACCGGGTTCGCGGCTATGAAAGTGGGGAAAGAAAAACGAGAAAAGTTTAAACCTTGTCGTCCACATTACGGGAGCCACGGCGTATCCATCACCGGCAGACCTCGCCGCGGAAATGGAATTAAAAACTGCTCCAACGATCTTTGTGCATGTGCGGCCAATGGCGTTTCCGCTTGAATGCACCTATCAAAACTTCTCACTCACTGCCCCGCACGTGGCCAGTGCGTTCGGTAAACATAACCTCGTTCTGTTCCTTGACATCTCCCGCCATGCTTGTTGTACACACACCTTCGATTTCAAAGCGACGTTTGCTTTAGAAGGATCGCACCTTTTGCGGCAACATCCAAAAAAAAAAGTGAATAAGCAACCAAAAGCATGATGCCCGCAAGCGATGTGGAAACGACAGTGGCCACACACACACACTCACGCAAAATTGGCCGGTGTAAATAAATTTGTTGTTTACCGAAATCAATTCAAACAATTTTCATTTCTCTCTCACTCGCACTCTCTGCCAACGACCAGCACCGTGCACACGGACGAACGGAAAACTTTTCGCACCCGAAGCTCTCTTTTAATTTTCTACCCCCATGGCTTCCCGGCTCCCCAGGCGGGGGGTGGTTTTTTATTCCTGTTCATCTGCAGATGAGTCGCTTTTTGCCCGATTGCGGGCCAGCGAGTTTTATTTCGTCCCTTTCGACACCGGGTCCGCGGAACTGGATGAAAATGTGGGCAGGAACGGAACTCCTCCCTCATGCCGCGTACCCGCATCCTTTTGGCGGACGTAGATCGCGCTATGGACCAATCGGCCAAGACCTGAATGTGGATGTGAACGCAGGCAGATTCTCGGAAACGCCAGCCACCACCCGAAAGAAGCCCGTGGCAATGGTTGAAAACTTTTCCATTTTCCAACCGCCATCTTAGCAAACAGGCCTACCCCGGCTGTGCCGTGATCACACTGGTCAAGCCATCCTGGGACACACGGTGCGAAGCATCTCCCGGGTAAGCTTTCACTTGTTTCACGTCCGTTGTTGTCTTTATCTTCTCCTATTTCGCCTTCGTTTGCCTACTCTCCATTTCCACTTGCACTTTCCGTGTTTTCTGTTGCCAACGTTCAACTTTTCGCTTCAACCGTGTATGCTTTTCCCTTTTCCCGAATGTTCTATCCGCCTTTACGTTTCGCGTAACTTCAACGTCGTCACAGTCACCATTCGCTTGACGATCGCTTCTCATTCGCCCACTTTATCGTGTGCTTCAGTTCATAAATCAAATATTTTGATAAGAACTCATTAATTTCTGCTTGTGCAATCTTTCAAGTTTGTTCCTTCGATTGCCAACTCTCGGTTGTTCGGCGAGTGTTTGTGTATGTTTTTCTCAGCTCGGCGTTGCTTTGAACAAATCGTGTGGACAAAGAAAAAAAATTGGGAGGTAAAATTAACTTCATAATTCTTGTCCAACCGTTATCTGAGGATGTTTAAGAAATTGGTAATTAGAAATATATAATTGGAAACGTAAGGTACATAAAACTAAAGATAATTACTATCGCAAAGAACGGTACAAATAACTGTTCAGTTACCGGGTTCTTGCTAAACTTTTGATGCTCACGTTTCGATTCCAACAATGTATGATTGTGATATTCTCTGTCGCTTTTTCTCAATATTGTTTCTGCTATTTACAATCATTGACAAAGTATCGTCTTGTATCTTTCATACCTTCATTTACATGCCTTTATTTTTTCATCTTTCAGTCTTTAAAATACATTTGCCTACTTAGTTGCGAGTAGTTTTGTTCGATATCTTTTTTCACTTTGTATCACTTTTGCTATCCCCACACAATTGATCGGATAGGTGAAAGGAAAGAATTACAGAAGAAGTACTACAAGGAAAACACTTAAATAAAAGTGAAGTATTAAATTACTATCAACGTACCGAACATAAGCAAAACTGAGAGTAAAGCTTCAAAACCAAAGTATAGAAACACGTCCAACGTAGTGTAACGCTCGACTACGTACATGTGGTGGACCTTAAAAAAAGTGCCGCACAATGCAAAAAACGCACAAAATATTCAATATATAAAGGTATTCAACCAGAGACTAAACAATAAAAATAACAATTCGATAACCTCGCGGTGCAGGAGGTCCTTTTGAAGTATAACTAAAGGACGAACGAGAACACAATTGGTTCGGTGAGGTCAAATGTAAGTGGCGTGGAAATGGAGTTGAGTACAGTTGGTAAGTACGCACACACACAAAACACACAGAAACCACATACACGCACTCACACTCACGCACAATCCCGGGATGCACGATGAAAGTGAGTTCAAGCTTGGCCTGCTTGACGATTTTTGCAGTAGATAGAAATTTACTATAATAAAGTAATGACAATAGAATCAAAATTTGTAATTGTACAAACTAAATAAAGCCAATGCAAACGATCTCGGTAAACTAAAACAAGTTGTTTTAAATTAAAGTTCGATTCGACCACGAATTGCGTTTCACATTAGCTGTGCAACAACGCACAAACGGATCCAATGCACGGTGAGTATCATTGAGTACACGCGTTCATGATGCATGCTCTGGGCAAGCCAGACGAACGACGGGGTGCGCGTTGAAGATGGCTGCTTTTGTACTATTTTCGTATGCACTACGACGACGTATGCGGTCTCGGTACTGGACCGGTCTCTTACTCTCCCGGATAAAACACTCGTACGATAAGAACACTTAGAACATAGAACTTTTTTCCATGTACTCTATGAAACCGGGCGACACGCTTCGGTTCTCTTCGCCGACACTTCGCAATAACTCTATACCACCAACTGAACCGACGCGTTGCGTAACTTCTTCTCTTCGTCTGTCGACGCATGCTTAGCACGTGAATTGTTGTCGCTCCGGCAACAACTGCAGCACACCGGGGAAGAGGGTAGAGAGAGAAAACAAACGCACGGTCAACTGGTTAACTTACCCAAGCAACAATAACGAGCCAACGCGAAACAACACTGCCGTGATGAGGTGAGCACGATCATTTCCTGTCCGTTGGGGAGGCGCCCCGTTACTCCTCCGAGGCTAGGCACGATCTTTCGGCTATCCTGCCGTCGGCATATTCATTCACACCTTTCCACGTCTTTTTATACACAATTTAAAAGGAGTTAAAATAAGAGAACTTATGTGGATGGATACTGGAGGGAAGGGAGGGATGTGAAACGCACATACCACCTACTGCGTGGCGTGTGGGTGAAGGTTGTTTTTTGCTTTTGTGAAATAGGAGTTAAAATAATGGCACACAACAACAACTGAAACCTTTCATCGGCTGGTGAACTATGCCGTCCGCTGGGCAAAGTGTTCGAACTTGCAGTCCCGATCGACGCACTGGCCGCCAAGCTCGTACGGGCAGAGGATACCGGTGGGAATGTTCTGCGCACTACAGACGAGAAATACAAACGAGACAGAGAGAGAGAGAGAGAAAGAGAAGAAAGAAAACAAAATAGCGGAAAGGAGGAAGTAGGAGGTGATGATTGTAATGGTGCAAAATCGGAATGTAAATGTGCGATCCAACACCCAATTAATATGATGCAATGTGTCGGAAAATATTGAAAAACCAACGCAGCGCATGTAGCACACGAGACATTCGACAAACGAGACATGTTTGAATGCAAAAAAATGACCCAAGGGACAACACACGCACGAGCACAAATGAGCAGGAAAGTAGGAACAAAGGACATGGAAAGGAAAGGAAAGGAAAGGGAACGGGAGGAAGGAATTGTTTTCATTTTAAAACGATTGGTTTGAGTAGAATGTGCACTGGGTTCTGATCATCATGGATCATGTGGCAAACTTACCCTTGCTTTAAGGACATCAAGGGCGAGGTGTACTTTTCGATCCGGAACTCCGTCCCATGCGGACCGGTATCGTTCCGGATCGGTGGATCGTTGGTTTGCTGTCCGATAGCATCCGATGGTACAAGCGTGATCGTTTCAGTCTCACCTCCACTCTGGTCCGCTTCCGTTACCTCTACGTGCGATGGTGGTTCAGTGGCAGTGATTTGTTTAGTCACTGGTACGTCAGGAGCGGAAAAACCCGGAGGTGCTATCGGTTCGTTGACCGATGAGACCGGTTGTTCTTCTACGTGTTTCTCCATCGAAGGCATTTCATCAGTCGCCTCGTTCGGGACGGCCTCTACCGTTTCGCTCACGGGATCCTCTTCGCTGATTGTGGTCGTAGATTCCACCTTCGACTCTTCCCGCTCATGCTGAACATCATCCAGTTTACTACCTCCCTCATGTTCCACAACCACCTGCACCACCGACTCTTCATCTTCCTGCTGTACCGGTTCCTCCGGTTCAGCCTGCAAAGGTGCCTCCTGACACGTCGCCAACCGCCGCTTGTGGTTCGCAATCATCTCCTCCTTGAATTGCTCCAGCGACGGTTTGCGGATACTGCGCAGCTGTTGCGTTCCCGCGACGAGAATGCGCAGCTGCTCTTGCACCATCTCACTGCTCGTGGTAGTTGGCAACCTGAAACAAGGGGTTTTATCGTGAAAATACAAACAATCAGTTCACCACGATCCCTCGCTCCGAGGCGAGCGGCGAGGATCCACCAAAGGAAAATCCAGCGCTTCGTTAAGGTCAAGCACCATTTGGATCGTTCCTCGTCTACCACTCGGACGCTGGACACTCTGTTGATGCTCCGATAGTGTGGGTGTTTATGTGTGTGAGCATTCGCACGCTGCTCGCTTGCCGAACTTACTGATACGTTTCACCCTTTATGGCGCGCCCGATCTGGTAGCACATCCGCTCCAACTCGCCCGAACGCTTCCGGCTGGACAGGACCTTCGCGCGCGTCACCTGCAGGCTGGTGAACTTTTCGAACGACCGGTGCCGATGCCGCTCGCGGGCACGCTCGAGCATCGACAGCTTTTCGCGCAGCAAATCGATCCGGCTCTCGAGATGGTATAGCTCCCGGCGGGCCTTCTGTGCATCTAGAATGATCGCGTTGTGCTGTTCGAGCTCGTTCACAAACGATTCACTGAAGGTATTCACAACGAACGGTTTAGCGTTTGCCAGTGATAACGAGAAACGGAATGAGAAAAGGTGTCCGACAGACGATGCAAAACAAATCGTACGAAAGGAGAGACAGTGGCTCCACTGTGCCATCTATACCTGTGCTTCTCGAGATGTCTTTCCGCCGTATGAAGCAACCGATTTCGAGATGCTTCCGACAGGTTCGGTATGCTGGAGCGTATCTGCTGCAGTTTCCTCTCGACCGGATCCAGCAAAGGGGCGGGTTCTGCGATCGCCTCCTGCGACTGCGATTGTTTCCGTCTGCCCGGACTTTTACCGAATCTCTGGTCCGTCCTATGCTGATCAACAGCGGGCAGGCTACTACTCGCCTGTTGTTGCCCATGCGGCGGATGCTTTGAAATTGATTTCTCCGAGTTGATGGCTGTGGAAGTGCGAGCAGCGTTTTGTCGTGCAAGTTTGTCCCGTTCCAGCTGCGCCATACGTTCCACCAGTCGCATATACTCTAATTGTGCCGATTTCGATAGATGTTTCACAGCCTGTGAAAATGTAAGTTACCTATCATATAAAAGTACGCAAACTTATAATTTAGCTATTAACAGGTACAACAAATCTTTACAATGTTAAGCTTTTCGAAACTATTCTATTTTTCTGTTCTTCATGTCTTTGAAGACCTTTGAACAATCCAGCCCGGCGATTTGTGACTTTTTAGACTGATTGAAAATATAAAAAAGGAGCTTGAACAGATGAGGTAGAAAACCAATATTGTAAAAACTAAATATAAACTAATAAAAGCAAAAACAAGAAAAAAATTGCTAAGTCTTGAAATATTCGGAGTAAACAAAACACATCCACTCACCGTCGGCGTTACCATGGTGCTACTGCTAACAGCCTTCTTCACTAAACTCTTTAATTGATGTGTCTGTTGCTGCTGCTGTCTTACGGAATTCAAACTCTTCCCGCTCGTAACAACCTGTTGCTCTGGTTGCTCTTGCCGCTCGGAAAGATTATCCGTCTCTTTGGGGTCACCCTCCGTGGTCACGTTCGTCGCAGACGTGCTCTTGCTGCGCACACTTTTCAAAAACATCTCCAACTGTTCCTCAAACCGTACGCCCGGAGACGCCGTGTCTCCGGATGCGGCTGAGGTAGGCTTCTGTGGCGAAGGCGACCCGAAATCGACGTCCGAGTCGGAATCGGACTGGCCGAGCTGTATAATGAGCTTCGCCACCGGACGGGAAACAAACGTATCGACCATGGCAGGATCCTTGGGTGATTCGGTACGCGCTATGGGAGGCGATGGTGCCGCCGTTCGGTTGAGGTTAATTAATTTGTTCGGATTGTTGACCAGCTTTTGTGTGTGCACTAGGGCAGGTTTGGGTGGGGTTTCAATTGCAGATTGGTTGCTGTCGATCACTTCCGCAAAGCTGGTGCTGTTTGAATGTGATTTTTTACGTCTTTTTCGCTGCATTGGCTGATCGGCAGTTGTTCGATCGGAAGATTCCTCCTCCATCATTAGTTCCTGCTCGTCTGGCTCTTTGGGTGGTGGCACGGGAGAATATGCTTCCGATTGCGTTTGCTCGCACTGTACATCCATGATAACGGACTCTTCTTTCAGTACAACGTTTGTTTTTGCACCATTGTCTTCCATTGCCTGCACTTCCTGCACACGATTCCGTTTTTGGCGCATCTTTGTCAGCAGCAAATGCCGCAGTGCTTCCGCTTCCGCCTCTTCCATCGAATCCGGCGTCTCGGAAGGACTCGCCGGTACGAGATCACCTCTCCGATGGAACAGTGCCGAATCGCAGGAATCACCTCCTCCCGCTCCACCGTACACCGGTGATGGTCCATTGCTGCTACGATCGCTACTGGCCAGCTCCATATCGACCGGTTGCTGCGAATCTTCCTCAATCAACTGCCGCGCCACGTCCCCGGAAGCGCTTCCATCACTCGGACTACCGAGAGGACTTATTTCCATATCGTTTTCACCCACCTCCGGCTCCTCTTCATCGTCCGAATCGAGCAGATCGATGTGCTCATAGTGTGGTTCCACGATCTGCACGTCATCGTCATCAATGAGCTCGACGGACCCTTCCCTTTCGTCACTGTACAGTCCATCATCGTACGTCGGTGGTAGTTCCCTCACGGGCGACAGCACAATATCGTCACTCGGCGAGTACGGCCGTTCATTGTCAAGCTCCCGGCGCTTCTGTCGTGAAGCGTGTTTCTTCAACACTGCCGTCTTGAGGGCGATCAAACGTAATTCTTGCTCTTCGGCAGAAACCGTATCGGACGCAGCATCCTTAAAGCCTATCGACGGAGGCGGAGGTGGAGAAGGTATCTGGAAGGTGTCGGACATAATCTCACCCAGCCCAGCTTCCCGCACAATCGGTTTCGTGCTGAGTGCGAGTAGCCGCAGCTGCAATTCTTCTTCCTCTTCACCCACGCCCCCTTCGTCATCCTCTTCGTTCGATGTTGAATCTATGATCACATTCACCACACCCGTCGTAGCAGCAAGCATCTCATCACTCCGCATTCTGAACTTGCGAGACTTGTGCGTTCCCTGGAACAGCTTCTTCCTCAGCGGATTCCGTTCACCCAGCTGACCATCAACTCGCTGACTCTTGCCATTGTCGATCGCACACGCAATTTTCAGGTACTCACGATCGACGACCGCTTCCGGTTCGGAATCGGACGACTCCGGTCGTCGCTCGACCGTGGGCGACGGTGAACCGGGGGAAGTGTACTTCCGGCGCTTGTGACGCCGGTGCGATGAAGATGATTTCTTCGAACTTTTCACATCCTTCACGTGTCGCTTCGCTACTACCGGACGATGTGACGTATACGGATGCTTCGTCGTGACGGAATCGTGTCGATTGTCTTCTTTGGGCGCTTTGTACGCCGCAACCTTACGGCTTCGGTACGCCAGTGATGGATGATGTTTGTAGGTTTGCTGATAATAGTAGTAAAAGTTCTCCTTCCCGTTCACCACATCGTCCTCCTCATCCAAGTAGTCTGGTAGAAAGTGTAGAGCAATCGTTAGCAAAATAAAACTCAGTACAACAGTAACAAACGTACCTGCGTGTTTGCTGCTACGATTGGCCAACTTCTTCAACATGCCAACGCGCTTGTCCATGGCTTCCAGCGCCGCCATTTGCTCTCGTATCGTCGATTCCTCATCCGAGCTGATGTCCTCCAAATCCTGCTGCTTGAGGTCCCCCTCATCGTCCTCGTCCTGTATTTCGCCCTCCTCGTGATCTTCATCCTCTTCCGGCGCCTCGCTGCCACTGCTCACGAATATCAGACCCTCGGGAAGGTCACCGCCCTGTTGCTTCTCGATCGTCTGCTGCGGATTCTCCATCGTAGTGGCGCTGGTGCAAAAGAAACGCGGGCACTCTACAGGCAAAGCAGGCATCAACGATGAGTTGCATTCGCCACCGTAATCTGGTACCCTACTTATCTAAGATAATGGCGTCGCACCTGTTATCTCCTTTCATAAAAACTATTTGTTAAAACCTTCGCCAGTAGCCAAAACTTCCTTTCATAACTCGTGTTTTTTTCTTTCTTCTCCTTTTTACGATGTTCCAAAAGACAGCTGCTGCCAAGCTGTCATCTGACCAAGATAGCTTCAATGTCGCAAACGACACAACGGTTATAATGCGATTCTTTTGAGGGTTTAAATAAAATAAAGTATTTAATCACAGCCACATTTGTTATTACAATATGTTTTATGTTTCCTACAGCTCACAAATACTTTACATCATAATATGAAACGCACCAGCAGGCGCATAAAATCCTTCCTTTGTACTCAACACAACAGCGTTTACTATGCACAGTTCAAAGGTCGAAGCAGGGTTGAAGCGACGATACCGCTGTTTGCTGCCTGAAAAAAATTTTCCCAAACAAATCGACTTTCATGTGTGCGAGCTGTCAAATTGGTGAGGGGAATTGAAAAAAGGACAAACAGTTTTTTTAATCGCTTCTTCTAACGACTCAAAAAACGATCCGACATCTCGCTGATGACCCTTCTGTGACCCGCTTACTGAGGACCTTTTCGATCGAAAGTTGGGCTTACTTTGGTGCATTCTTTGTCCGTAAAGCGTGTTCAGTAGAACCCTTGCATCCTGTTGTACAAATGGAGTGAAAAATGGTGCTGTAAGTGTTGTGTGTGTACGGGAAAAAGCGGCGCGGAAAATGAACGGCGCGACGGTCACCACCACCGGACACGCAGGACAATCAATCGCGATGGAAACGGTTGAAACGGTAACACTGATCAGCGATGATTCGGACGTGGAAGTGACCGACATTGCCGTAAAGCGGCCAACGAAATCCGAATCCGACGAGGGCCGCCGTACGAGCCGCCGGAAGAAGGTGAAGGTGGGGTACGGTGACAATGGGGCGAAAACGAACGTTCGACCGGGTAGTGCCTTCGAGGGCGGTACCGACCCGAGCACACCCGGATCCGGTAAAGGCGAAACGGTCAAGCAAGACCCACAAACGCCGAAGGCAAAAAAGCGTGAGCAGGAAGAGAAATCGACCACCGCCGGGCCGGGAGATACTAACCCGTATCAGGAGCTGATGACGGGACTGGAGGGTGCGGCCTTTCAATCGCGCCTTCCGGTTGACAAAATGACGGCGGCCGAAGCCGTTTGCTTCCCGCAGATTACCAAACACGGGCTGGTGGCGCAGCGTGTCTTTCTGAACGTACGCAACCGCATCCTGCAAATGTGGATCGAGGAGCCGACAGTGCAGCTGACGGTAGAGAACGCGCTGAAGAAGATGGAATCACCGTTCGACAGTGATCCGGCGCTCGTTCGGAAGGTGCACGCTTTCCTCGAACGCCATGGCTTTATCAACTTCGGTATCTTCAAACGACTGAAGCCGCTGCCGGTGAAGAAACACGCGAAGGTGATCGTGATCGGGGCGGGCATCTCCGGACTGGCTGCGGCCCAGCAGCTGCAACAGTTCGGGTTCGATGTGATCGTGCTCGAGGCGCGGGATCGTGTCGGCGGACGGATTGCCACATTCCGGAAGAACGCGTACACGGCCGATCTGGGCGCGATGGTTGTGACCGGCATCTGGGGCAACCCATTGACCATACTAAGCAAACAGACCGGCATGGAGATGTGCCCGATCAAGAGCACGTGCCCGCTGTACGGCGCAGGAGGTAAACCGGTCCCAAAGCACAAGGACGACATGGTGGAGCGAGAGTTCAACAGGCTGCTGGAAGCAACCAGCTATCTGTCGCACCAACTGGACTTTAACTACGCCGGCAACCATCCCGTTTCGCTCGGCCAGGCACTGGAGTGGATCATCAAGCTGCAGGAGAAGCACGTGAAGGAAAAGCAGGTTCAGCATCTGGCCGGAATTATCGGATGGCAGAAGCAGCTGCTGGAGAATCAACGTCGGTTAGACGAAACGCTTGCCAGGATACGAGAGCTGAAGGCGAAGGCGCAGCAACTGATCGCGACGAAGCCACCGAAGCCACCGCCACCAGTAAAGGAAGGAGGAACTGGTGGTGGAACAGCGGTTCAAGATTCATCAGGTAGCTTTGTTATGTTCATTTCCTCATTTCTACCATCGGTTACTTTGATCACTAGAAGAATAACGTTCGATTTGTTCTTAGTTTACTACGGCGAGTTTCAATATCTATGTTTTAACCTTTTTTTTCTCTTTTTTCGTTTCTCCCGGCGCGTTAGGTGATGTTTCCGCTACCAAATACTTCGAGCACGAGTTCCAACTCCGCGTGACGGCACGAGAGGAGCAGCTCGCCTGGCAGGAGGTGGAACGATTGCAAACGCACCAGACCGAACTGGAGGCGAAAGTGCGCGAGCTAGAAAACGAACAAGTGTCCGAGGTGTACCTGTCCTCGAAAGACCGTCAGATTTTGGATTGGCATTTTGCGAACCTGGAGTTTGCCAATGCCACCCCGCTCAGCAATCTGTCGCTCAAGCACTGGGACCAGGACGACGATTTCGAGTTCATCGGGAGCCACACGACGGTCAAGAACGGATACTCGTGCGTACCGATCGCGCTCACGGAGAACCTGGACGTGCGGGTCAATACGGCAGTCACCAGCATCCGTTACCGACCGGGTGGCGTCGAGGTGACGGCGGATCTCAAATCGAACAACTCAACCGTAGCGTACCGGGCCGATCTGGTACTCTGTACGCTTACGCTTGGCGTGCTAAAGCTGGCCATTGCCGAGGAATCGAAACAACTGAACACGGTCCGGTTCGATCCACCCCTGCCGGAATGGAAGCAGTCCGCCATTCGACGGCTTGGGTTCGGTAATCTCAACAAGGTTGTACTCTGTTTCGACCGCATCTTCTGGGATCCGAACACGAACCTGTTCGGACACGTCGGCAGCACGACGGCCAGCCGCGGGGAGCTGTTCCTGTTCTGGAACATATCGCAATCGCCGGTGCTGCTTGCGCTGGTCGCTGGCCAATCGGCCGCCATCATGGAGAACGTTTCGGACGATGTGATCGTGGGACGCTGCATTGCCGTGCTGAAAGGCATCTTCGGAAATTCCGCCGTCCCGCAGCCGAAAGAAACGGTCGTCACCAGATGGCGGGCCGATCCGTGGGCTCGTGGATCGTACAGCTTCGTGTCGGTCGGTTCGTCCGGCAGTGATTACGACCTTCTTGCCGCACCGGTCACACCGAAGGCACCCGGCGAAGGTGAAACGAGTGGCACGGGTGGCGGTAAACCTCCACCACCACCACAAACGGCACAACCACATCCACAACCTCCGTCCCAACAAACACAACGCAGTAGCCATGACAGCAACAACGGCGGAAAGACTCAAATCATAGGAGGCGACGACACCGACGACGACAGCAAACCGATCGACATTCCGCGACTCTTCTTTGCCGGTGAGCACACGATCCGCAACTATCCGGCGACGGTGCACGGTGCGCTGCTAAGCGGGTTGCGCGAGGCGGGCCGAATAGCTGACTACTATCTTGGCTTTCCGAACTGCTACCCGGAGGCACCGAAAGACGAACCGAGGAAGTGAGAAAGACTCAAAGACTTCTTTCCGACTTCACGATATGTGGTCTCCACAAATGTCGCACAAAGAGAAGAGGGAAGCGCTAGATGGGAACCGTTATGGTATTTCGATCTTAGTTCACTCTCTAGTACAACACATTCACGAACATACACACACACACCAACGTACGCGCGGCACACGGATTCACATCACCACCGTTCGTCTTGCATTCCCTTTCCAACGCTGCGTCGTTTTGTTTTGTTTTGTTTTTTTGTTGTTGCACCAGGGCAAGAGAGTAGCAAACCTACCCGAAAAAATGTTGTAGTGTAGTAGTCATTTTTAAGCCGTGTGTGCGCGCTCGTGCGGTTGTTGTGTGTTCCGCACCTCCCCCGTTCGCCATATTGTTCTGTCTCTTTGTGTGCCTGTGAGTGTGAATGTGTCCATGTGTGTATGCACCGTCGGTATTACTGCGTTCATTATTTCCGTCTGCCATGTTCAATACTGTAGATAATAAATCGCAAATAAAGCGCAACGAGATTAAATCACCGTGGTTTGGCTTGGGTTTTATTCGGCATCCCTACCGGATCGGAAAGAAATCATAAAGGAATTTAGTAACTACACCTAAACCGGGAACAAATGGTGTAGTTGAGTATGGGTAGGACTTTTTAGCATGAGTAATCGTTCAACAGAAATGATCAATCCAAAAACTCAGATATCTCATGGGAAATGATCGACTAAGGTATGCAACAAGTAAGTACGAGCCATCATCATATCCCGGATCGTCATCATCAACATATGAGCCAACATAGTTCTTTTTTTGTATATTATAGTTTTATCGTTTTTTTTTCTTCTTCATTATTATTAACCTTTTAACTCCTTGTGTTCATCAACTCGTCCGATTGTTGTATTCGTTTGCTTCATTTTCTTTGTTTTCTTTGCTTCTCACCATCGTCAACGCGGTTTGTCTTCGAGTTTTGAGTGTTGCGGGAGATGGGGAGGGTGTAATTCATACTACATCCGCGCGCGCACGCACGGGCGCCCTATATAATACATACCTTTAAACCGAAGCGATCGTTCCAAATGCCAACCATATTCTGCGCGCTACCTCCCTTTTGCGCAAGAGCGAGAAGGAGAGAGCTTTTACAGGGTGCGCTTTTTGCGTTAATGTGTTTCAACTATTTTTTCAACTCGAAATCTCGTCTGGCCTATTACTTATTATTCGTGTCCCGTCCTTATATGTATATATTCGCATATGTATGTATAGTTGCTAGCCCGGCTACAGCTTCATATCCTATGTCGAGAACTATCGCGCAACGTACGTTCAATCCCCCTTCAACGAAGCCATCGTCGGTGCCTGACTCTTTGTTTATTCTTGCAGCTTGTCTCATGCCTCCTAGCTGTCGCTCCGTTTACTACTACACCTCTGCTTATTGCGTTACGTTTCGGTGTCACTTCATCTCCACTTTTCGATGCCCACCTCACATCTACTCTGATCACACATCCCATTTCTGATAGCATGCATTAGATTTCGCGCATTTTTTTTGTACTTTGCATTCTTCAATGGCCACAGCAAACAAAACCGTGTTTCCTACGTCGTCCTTTTCTATTACCGTAAGCGTCCGGCACATGCAGATTGGAAGCATGTGTGTGTTTCGTCGTGTCCAGGGTCGTGCGATGCAAAATGGCCATTTCATCTGTTCTCGCAGTAGTATTATCCATATTGTTATTAGTAGCAATAATCGTAGTAGTTGTAGTAGAAGCTGTAGTAATAGCAGTAGTAGCATTTAACGTACGTATTAGAGTCTATATAGATTCTTATAAAAGCCTAGCCTAGACCGATCGATCGGCCCTTATATAGAAGACAAGCCGCTGAACTCTCTCTCTCTCGCTCTCTCGCTCTCTCGCTCTCTCGCTCTCACGCTCTCTCGCTCTCTCGCTCTCACGCTCTCTCGCTCTCTCGCTCTCTCGCTCTCTCTCTCTCTTTCGCTCTCTTTCTCTCTATTATTTTTGCTTTCTCATTTCCTCACGAAGGCAAATGTTCTTAATGTCATCCTGTGGTAAGGAGAGTGTTTCATGTAGCACTTCCTGCATTCGACAGATTTTCCTTCAATTTCACCCAGTCACACACTCACACATTCATACACATACACGCATCAGCATCCAGCATACCTCAAGCACACTATTGCTCATCATCACTGGGACAGCGGAATTCTTTCCATCCAATCGCATCGTTTGCCTCTCTAGAACATCCTTGTTTCGTGCAAAATTATTGAATCTACACAAATCAGGCTCCTATCCTACACTAACTCACACTTCGACCCTCAACGGTAACATCCAACATTGAAGTAATGGTTAATAAATACAGATGCTAACGGATTAATAATGCCGGGTGTTCTGCTACGCGTGTGAGATTTCTTTTCCGAGACCAGATGATTGTTACCGTCTCGACGGAATTTTTGCACCCATAATTACAAAACAAAAACTGGCGCACGTCGATAGTGTAGAAAGATGGAAAGTGAGGTTATTTTCAAAAAATAAACACCTTTTCAACATCTCACAAGCAAATGCCATACGAAGCAAGGCCACCCACACTCGTCGTAGTGACGTCAGACACCGGAAAGCTTGCGCGGTCGGGGGTAGCCGGTTGGTTGGCGCGATACATTTCAAGTAATAATAAATAAATGATCGTATATAAAAAAACAACACAACAGCGAAGTGAAATAATATTCTATACATTGCTTGCTCTTCTAGTGCTTCTAGCAGGAAAACATAAAAAAAACGTAATAACGAACTAATTTATAATTCCATTTCTTACCCGGAAGACATGTCCCGGAAGACATGTCCCCGTTGTAAAACGAGAGACATAGTTCCAAAGAAATACAGAAGCAAAAAACATCCAATTACTAACCACGCTATCAGTCCTATTATGAGCGACCGATCAGAAGATAGCAGAAGATGGCCACGATCGGAACGATGCAGGCGAGCAGCTGCAAGGCGGACCAGTGTCGGGATTGGCTGAGATCGTGACTCAGCTGCTGGAGCTTCTGGTTTAGTCGCACGTTTTCCTCGCTCAAATGGGAATACTTTTCCTTGAACGCAATCAGCTCTTCCTCACGCTGCACGTCCGGATGGTTGATCATGGCCAGCTCGTAATCGATCTGCTTCCCGTCCTCCGCAACCAAAGCATGCAGATGATCACCATGATTGTTTTGCTCGAACGAGATTGATTTCTCCTGCACCGACGGCATCCTGGGATCCAGTGGCAAAGGATTATCGCCGAACGCTTCCATCATCGTCATCGGTGCATTGAGCATTGTGGCTCCTTCGATGGTTTCCGTCTTTTCATCGTCGTCATCCTCCTCCAAATCGTCCAGATTGGAGCAGATCGAGGCGTCACCACCGTCACTCGCATCTGTTGCCGCCGCACTCGTATCGGCTAGAGGTAGTACTGGTACTGTTGATGGCTCCTCCGCAACAGGCGCATCGGTCTGTGTCTCCACGTCCACCATCGGTATCGTCGGTATTAGGACGGGTGAAGGCATTTCGGCCACCGGTGCATTCTCCGTCACAACCAGCAGCGTCGTCGGCATCATCGATAGCTCCTGTGGTGGTTGGTGATTTGCTTGAGGTGAGGCCGCCTCCTTGGCAGCGACCTCTTCGTCCTTGCTCTCCGAATCTTCCTTCTCGTCACCACCATTCTGGCGTTTTCGCTCCTCCTGTTGCTGTTCGTCCTCAACCACAACGGAAACTGACGCTGTTGTTGCAGCTGCTGCAGCAGCAGCAGCCGCTGCTGCCGCCGCCATTGCACTGATCTTTTCGTTCTCGATGTTCTTCTGCTTCAGCAGCTCTACCTCCATGCGCTCCATCTCGTGCTGGAAGCGGCTGTTGAGCGTACGCAGCTCGTCCACCTCGTGTCGCAGGGTGGAAAGGCTGTCGGTAAGACTATCACATATCTGCTGCTTCTGGTCCAGCTCGTCCTGCTTCGGGCGGTTTTCCAACTCCGCCTTAAATGCCAGCAGCTGTTGAGGAAACAAGAAGATTAAGTGGTTATTAAAAAGTCAAATAAAATAATGACAAAAATAAGGAGAAGTAATTCACATTAAAAACGACTCTACATTTTGCTACCTAATTGGGTTTTAATATTATTTTAGAAAAAAAAAGTTCCCAGGTGCTTTCATTAAGAAAATCCTCCCCAAGAATCGTTTTACTATGAATCCGAGAGCAAAATCACTTACCTCCGTCTCTAGCTCCTCGTACTTGGCCTTCTGGATGATCTGCTCCGATTGCTTCTGCGCTATCGTACGCTCGACCTGCCGCAACAACGTCATACAGTCGCTCTTGATTAACCGAATGTTGCGCTTCAGCACGTTCTGATTGATTTGGTCGGTAGCCGCCGGCTGCTGCAGCTGCTGCTGCTGGCTACCGTATGGAGGTGCGGGTACTGCTGCTAACGCCGTCGTCGACGTCGTTGACGTCGTCACAGTGTTGTTCTCTCCGACCGATTCCAGCTGCTCCAGTTGTTCCGTTCCGAGGCGCATTGGGGCGGTTTGGCTTGTTTGCGTCACTCCGGTATCCTCACCATCTTCACCACTGACGCTGCTGTTCATGGTACTAACACTGTTCACATCGTTCTGATTGCCATCGCATTCCGCCTGCAGCGTTGGCGGTCCGTTTTCTTCTCCGAACGCGGCGTTTGCATCGCCGGCATGCTCTTCCGGTGCCGACATTACGTTTGTCGTCCCCGTCAGTGCAGTTGGGTCTGTGGCATCGATTTCTACGTCATTCGTATCGCCCGATTCTGTAAAAGCAAAGTGTTTATTGTAAAAAAAATAGGCACGCAGTACAAGCTTCAACTGGTTCGATTCTTACCATTGTCTGACTTCAGATCTCCTCCAAACAGCAGGGTGAAATTTTTCTCAAGCGTATTGATGCGTCGTTGAAGTTTTGTCAGTCCTTCCGTGTAATCACTACTAGACATCTCGTTTTCCTGAAGCGATAGAAGAACGAAAAGGGCGTCAAATCACAAATGGTGCAATGCTCGGTATTGACGCTGTTCTACTCACAGTATCATTGCAAATGGCCTTAATTATGTCATCAGATCCTTCCATTTTTTTAATATCCGAGTTTTTCAACCAATTCGACATGGCCGAACTGTGTATCTGCTGTAGCTGCTGCTGCTGCTGCTGCTCGTCATCCGATGAACCAATCTGAAACAAAATGTGAACAGTGAAATGAATATACATTTGAACCAATCATGCAGGAAACCGAACATACCGCATAAACATCAACAAAATGGTCCAGCTTATGCGTGAGGCTAGTGATTTCGGACTCTTTCGCCTTCAGCAGTTCCTCGCTCGATGCTACCTTTTCATCGTACTGGCTCTTCAGCGTATCCATGCAGACGGTCATTTCCTGAGGGCAAAAATGACAACAAGATTAAAATAAGTGTTAAATTCAACTACTTGCCAAGAAATCGCCGAAATGATCGAGCTGCTAAACTAAGCGCTTATTGTTTCATAATAATGCGACAGCGAACCTGCAACTGTTGCTTCGTTTTGTTCAGCTGCTCCCGCAACAGCGAACACTCGTCCTCGCTGGTGCAGAGTGCTTTCTCCAGCTGGATCTGCTTGTGCACAGCCTCGTGCCGCTCCTGGTGCAGTTTGTGCATAGACTCTTTGGCCGAGTTCTGATACTCCTCTTTATCATCGATCAGCTTCATCAGCTCCTCTCGCAGCTTGTCCTCGGTGATGTTCTTCTGGCAGTACTGTAGCTTCTTCTCCAGCATGTCGATCCGGCTCAGCAGCCGGTCCTCGTCGATCATTGCCTGCCAACCGAGGTAGGAGTTTTGCCTGCGGAACGAGCGAGTGAGAGAGAGAGAGAGAGCATTCACAGTAAAACCGCTTGCAACACAACCGCTAGCAGGAAAAAACGGGAAACTTACTTGGTCGATTCGACCATCTTCTGCAGGCTGATCAGCTTCGTCTCGAGTATCTGTTCGCGTTGGTTCGCCTCCTGGATGTACTGATTCAATCGGTACAGATCGACCGGCGGTATGATGGCGCTCTGGCCCCCGATCCCAACCTTCTGGCTCGCCTTCGTCTCCCGGCCGTCCGGCAGGAAGAGCTTGAGTGTGGCGGTAATACAACCGTGCGTCTCACGTCGCGTGTTCTCCATAACGTCCACGCCGAACTGCACGATATCGCCGGAGCTGATCTCGTACGGTTCCGACTCCGTGCACGTCTGGCTGAGGCGGAGATTATTGATGAACGTGCCATTGCTGCTGCCCGTATCCTGTAGCCCGAAAGTAGAATATGAATTAAGAGACACGTATAAAATCCTCAATTTGACTACAATAGAGTGGCTTCTTGTTAACAAAACAAACAAATCCACTGCATACCTTGATGAAGAAACGACCGTCTTTATACCACAGCACGGCATGGTTCCGGGACAGCACCTTACAGTCGAAGATGGCATTGTTTTCTGAGACGCGAATCCTCGCAACCGACCGTCCTACCTTAGCTTGGGCGCCCGGCTCAAGGTAAAGTGTTCGGTTCTGCAGCGAAAGAGGAAGAAACGAACGAGTGACGATCGAGAAGTTTAGGTTACCACTTAGATCAGCAATACTCACGTTGAAAGGATGCGAGTTCGGTCGGCAGATGAGCAACGCCCGGGCAACCTGTTGCTGGCCATTATTGTTTAGGTTATTGTTGTTATTGTTAATGTTATTGCTAACATTCAGTGTCCCGCAGCTGTTGTTGCTCACGCCGATGCTGTTGTTGTTGATGAGCGTGTTCGTGTTGTTGTTGTTGTTGGTCGCGTTGTTATTGTTAATATTTCCAAGCTGTTGCTGCTGTTGCTGCTGCTGTTGCACCTGTGATGCAACGTCCCGGTTCAGTGTGTTCGTTGTGTTCGTCGTCACGTTGTTCACGAGAGGAGTTTGCATTCTTACTCCTGGCGGTTTCAGGAATGGTAAATACTCATCTCTGTTATTTATAAACACCATGACCTGTGGAAAACGGTAAGAGGAGAGAAGAAAACAAAACACGAAGATCAGTAAATGAACAAAACGAAGCAAAACAAAAGCAACGATCGTAATAATTCGCCTCATCGGCGCCTCCTCCTCGACGCTGACGTCGGCCGCCGATGGTTGATGTTTGGCAATAAAGCGGATAAATTGTAACCTAAATTAAGAGCAGCGAACAGGTCCGCGCAAAGGTTGCAATAAACCGCCTCCACCAATGGTACACACCACCAGCATCGTTTTCCCCGTAGCGGGTAGGGAGGTGGGTTCATCAACATTTAAAACACGTTTCACTTTGGCCACTTCTTCCCAGTGGTAGCATGGCGGCAGAATATAAACCAAGCCACGGTGGTTCGTGTTGCTGCCCAGTTCTTGCCCTTAACCCAGTGAGCCTGCGTGTCATAATATGACGTTTTTAGTCGTTAAATCGACACCGAAACTCATTACGGAAAGTGAGTTGCTTACATTAAACGGCTCGGAAGGTGTGTAAAACTCTTCACTGGCAATTTATTTTTCACTTGACAAGCAAGGTACGCCGTTGTTAAACTCTGACCATTGTCTGTTTTTTTTTTTTAGAATAAAAGTATGAAAGATCGAAAAATGTGACATCGACAGTCATAAAGAGCATCGTCGCTGTGCATTATGTCATATGGAAACACAGAACAGAACGTCTACGACGAGTGCACGCACCGATGCACGTCGCTGAGCTTAGTTTTCTACCGTTTTCCCCGCGGGCACGATGTAAGACTATTCCGTAACTAACGGAACTTGTGCGTTCCATCCAGCACACCGTTACTGCTTGCCTGCAGTAGCACCCTCTGCGTCTTCCACCATAGAACATTAGAGAAGCAAGAAGAATTCGACCGTCGATTCTCATGTAACCCAGAGAATGCACACGGAACAACTAGGAACAACAGCACGAAGTTATGGTATCGAAAGTTATGAACGTGCATGAAACCAAGCGGTCTGGTAGAATTTTTTGGAAAAAAAATCATCCACCGTACACCGATATTAACCCTTATCGAGGAACGCAAGATGACCCAACCCTTCTTAGCTAACTTCACACACCCAACTCAAAGGAACGAAAACAAAAAATGATTGCTTTTTGATTCGTATTACCGAGCCATAAATAACAACCCTACGCATCAGATGTATGTTTTCTAAACAGACACACCTGAAAAACGGTAATCGCAGACGCGTGGCAGGAGATTATTAACGCAACAACAACAAAAAATGGAGCTCTTGTCAGAATCCACAGCTAGACGGCACGAATAGGGTCTTGATCGTTCGGAGACCAATATGGCTCTGAGTTTCGCTTCAGAGCGCATCGTTTAGAACGCTGGTGGTCATCAAATGTGACAGTAAAAAATAAAATGGATCCAAAATTAATGAACCAAACCTCTCCCTCGGATTAGTAGAGCTAGGGGTAGAGAGTAGTAGAACAAACGCCAGTTTGTTCTTCTTCGCACTAGAATGTGATCATCCGAATAATGATGCCATAATCGTAAAGTTATCCCTTGGAGTTATAGGGCACGGCCGTACTCTGCCGGCAACAAGTACAACGTCCCGCAGAAGAGCACGAGCTGTAGAAACACCCAACCAAAGCGACAACTTTATTGCGAACAAATTATAACCAAGCAACGGAAGGAATAATTTGAACTTTATGCGTCGTTATGCTCCAGCAGACCGCCATGGTATTCATTCCTGGAACAGATGCTTCACCAATATTGCTGAAGTCTTGGAATAACGCTCCCAAAAACTCAAGAACCATGTCTCCGGTTGCCTAATTTGCAACTACACTGCGTCACCTGATTTCGTTATAACACCGACGAATATTTGCCTGACTAAAGCAGCACACAAATTAATAATGAAATATGCAACACAAAAACACACGCACGACCCTCTCTGCACATACTGCAGTGTCATAATTTCGATTCGCGGTTCGGCAAAGCTGCTGCTGGTAAGCATGGGAGGGTTAATGTACGCGTCCGTCGTCATGCGATATTTCTTTTTTTTTTGGTTTCCTTCGCCTGGCGCTGAAGCTTCTTGTGCCGACGACAGCGACGACGGCGACCCCGGATCAGCTGTGGTGAATGTATTGGCATTAGTCCAGCACGTTCCGGCGAGGCAAAAAACAAAAATTGAGCGAATCAAAACGGTTACGAAACGGGGCCGTGGCAGCTATCGGCCGGCAAACAAACTTCCCATGCCATCCATGCCGTTCGAATGTCTTCTTCTGCTGTCTTTGCTTCGGCAGAGGTGGCTTAAAATCGATTGAATCTATACACTGCCCTGAGTGTGACTGCTTTTTATTACCTTTACCTCCCTCAGAAGCTTTGTGCACCGCGAAAGAGAGAAAGAGAGACTGTATCGCTTCTTCGTCAGGATGGCAAACAAGCGCCGCACGCCTGAGAGGTAGGCAAACAGCCATACAAGCGAAATTTGACCCCGAAGGAGACTCCCGAATAAAAAAAACATCCCGTGTGCACGTAATCTGATAGCCCCGGCAAAGTATCATGTGTGTTTATGCGTCCGTGATGAGGCAAATTGAATGAAGAGCAACTGATAATCGTAATTTAATGGATCGACCGAAAAATGTCCCCATGGAGAGCAAACGGCCGTGATGCAAAGGAAGTGATTTTAATTAATTTTGCACATATTCACTCAGCATTTATCATGCCCTCGGAATGAGGAAGTTGGCGTTGAAACGAGCGCAATCAACATACCGTGGGGGTCCTCGGATGATGGTGATGATGCTACTGCTGCCACTGACAGACAGTCACCGTCCGGCATATAAAGGAAGCGTCGGGCGAGTATGAGTGTGTTGGTTGGTCCCAGGTGCTAGAGAGTTTACTATTATTAGCCATAATACACACCCCGCGACACACACACACACGCACCCACAGGCGCGATGCGAATGCCGTAATCGTAAAATTTTTTGATTGATAAATCCGCAAGCCGTTGAAACCGACCGAAGTGTGGTCTCGACGCGGCCGCCAGTGCGAAACACACAACTCGGTTACCCGGTTATGGAAGGGCGCCGCGCGGCTGTGTTGGAAGGACAAGACCAAAACCATGATGACATGACTGACGGACGCCGCCTGCCTGCCTGCCTCCCTGCCTGCCCACAGCCGAACAACTGGATATATGGCCATGAACAGCTGAGCGTCATCGTTTTTCGTCGGCGTTGCCGTTGCCGTTTGGAATGCTGACGCGTTGGTGCGAGCATACTGCGCGGTTTGATGATGATGGTTTGCTCAACACCACACCACCGCACGCTTTTGGCTCGTGTGAGTGGTGGTTCAGCGGCAGAACGGAGCGTTGTTGCTTGATCGCATTAAAATCGCACGAATTGGATGTCGAAAACCGAACCAGAGAATTTATATCCGGTGTTATAATCTGCCTTGGTGTTTTTTTTTTTTTAGAAAACATTCGCCCATAATATAAATCCTCGCCAGATGGAGCAGGCCAGCGCACGCGGGACACCAAACGGAAGCAAAGGATTGGGAACGTAGAATCAACGATTCGTTCCCATAGGTTGTTTTTTATGTAAGAGGAGAAACATTTGGAGTACAAACTAATTTTGGTTAATAATTTGGTCAGAAACACATCAACCGACATTTTTTCAATCACTGAACGTTACTTAACGAGACTATTAACAGTCAATTTGTTTTTTTTTTCAACATTCGTTAATGACTGGAGATAGTAAGCAAACAAATCGTCCAACTCAATTACTTACTTATTAACACTTCTTGAGCTGTATCTAATTTCTGCTTGCGAATTTGAACGTTCCCACCTCACGGTTGTTCTGCTCCAGAGTGATTTCCCCAAGCGAGCGCGATAACAGTGTCGTCGTTTGACGTCAAATTTGCCCTGAGATTGCTCCTCCAAACAACACTATATTTGCAGCACGCAAACGCTCGATGATAGGAGCATTTAACTCCATCAACTCCCTCTGTGGTCGTGGTTCTAATGAACATTTAAACTAATGCTATTTAATTGTGACGCGGCACAACAAGCTGATTCGTGACTCACCAGCGGATGATAATAGAAGCCTCTCGCCCGGGCACTCCCCGGTCTTCAAGCACATTTTTTTACTATTCCCGCCTTGCACGATCGCGTACGTTCCTGTACGATAATTATATGTAGATGAGCCGAAGGAAATTGCGACCGCGTAGTACGCCGTCTCAGTCTGAGTTTGTTTGTCTGTTTCAATTTTTTTTTTCTCCATGTCATGTCGAACTTCCACGCAAACCCAACGCATCATACGCGAGCGCTCGCGAGTTGCATTGCGCGAACGCAACTGCATTCGCCAATTGCCGCGGATGTGCACCGTTGGAGAATGTAGCTGGTGAATGCAAACTTGCGGTTGTCGGCTCAATATACTCCCGACTCATCAGTCTCGTTCCACGAGGAGTGTTGTGTGCATTACTGGAGTAGATTTTCGCTGGATCAGCGCGCTGATTTGTGTTTCAACAGGCAGCTAGCCAGCAGTAAGCCAACAAAAAAAGCTCCAACCTTGAGGTAGCTCGATACAAGCAGCCCGTGTCTTGTTCGAGAGAGGGAAGCAATTGAAAATGAATTCATGCTTTCAGGCATCCAAGGGGTAGGATGAGCGAGCGGAAGGGACGCCGTTAGAGTGAAGCAAATAATAATTACATCAAAACGAGACGCCCGTGGCTGCTTTAAGGTAGTGTGGAGTACAGAGTCAGCTCTCTGGCGTGCAAGAAAAACAAGAATGTTTAGATCAATTTATGCAAATTGGAACGATTTCAGTCGTACAGTCGTGGGAGGACGGAGTTGCAACCAATTACTCCCGATTGCGCCGCAGCCATCTCAACATATATCGCAAAGACTTGCAAATGCAGTTTTGGTGTATCCCTTCCTTTCACCACAAGCAACCCTCGTTCCAATCGCATCCATTCGAGTGTGACACGGTGAGCGCAACAACTCGACTCACAAGATCGGAGTAATCGGCGGAAGTACTAGGAGCAGCCATGTTCCGCGTGTTCTGCGTACGTTCTGCTTGTCTGATTATCCCATTCGTTACGAAGAAAAAGCCGCATACGCATGTTGCAGCCGTCGCTACTGTTAGATACGATTCCCTCACATACGTCTAGCACGCACAATCGCTCACCATCAAATACCGAAATAAAAAGTAGTCTCGAAAGTCGGAACCGATGATGCTCTGCTAAACTCGTTTCTACACAGCTGTCCAAATGAAGTTCCTCCCCGACTCTACCCGGAAAGTACACGTTTGCTTCTTGATTTACAAACGATCATTAAATTGTACGATCGCTAGTCTCGGTCGAACAACGCACTATACACATACACACACAAACGCGCGATCATCTTGGCTTGGTACTTCTGTTTCTTCTAGTGTTGCTTGTGCATTAAATACTTCGCTTTCCTCTGGTACTCGAGTCGACGGCTTCGCACTAATGACTCTAGCAAATACCAGAAACACACACACACACACACACACATGCCGCAGCCTCGCTGGGATTTTGATTCATACCGGAGCACACACCCTCCCGTACGCTCGGGGAACCGCTGAATTCATATATTTACCCCCGCTTGGAGAGGGTTTGCAGACATGGCGTCACCTCTTCGTCCGTGGATGGAGAAGTTGATCAAATCAATAAAATACGTCAACGGCAAAGCAAAC
The DNA here is from genome assembly GCA_000473445.2 of Anopheles farauti. Lineage (NCBI taxonomy): Eukaryota > Metazoa > Arthropoda > Insecta > Diptera > Culicidae > Anopheles > Anopheles farauti. Next base: position 4,512,528 of record KI915045.1, read on the forward strand.
GAATGGGATCTGAAACGCGGGTGGGACAAACATTGTGAAATTCGTAATCGATGTTTACAAAAGCTACAAGAACAAAAAAAAACATCCCGCAAGGAATGCATGTTTCTGGGTCAGGCTACCAACTTGTCGGAGAATGTTCCGCATTTTCAAGCCTTTTTTAGAAACCCAGTCTCAATTGAAGCAAATATTCAACGTTCATTACAATTTTTAAAAGCTACTTATGAATTTAAATTAAATTATACACGCCCAGCTTCACTTCAACGGGCTTTACTACCGTTTTTTTGTGACCGTTTGGAACTGGACGGTCTTGATACTATTTAAATTCAACTGTAAACTACATATTGTCTAGTAATAATTAAAAAGAAATATAAATTTAAAACAGAATTTCGGTAGAAATTCTAATATGCAGTCCAAAAACAAGTGAGCAACACAGCGAGAATTTGAGACTTACTAACAGCTGACAACGAAAGTATCTGTGTCAACCCCAACTAACTCCAACCAAAGCGAAAGAAATGTCCGTAATAAAGCAATTTTATCTAACAGCATTTCAGGTATGCAATGTTATTTCAAGACAAATTGCATTACTTTATCCCTCCCTTTCCACGCCGTTCGTTTTGTTCCGCCCGAACCCCCCATGATCGCGATAAGACACCAGAAAACATCCATCGGTGGCTCGTAAAGTTGCAATGCCAATGAAAAATCAACTTCCCGGTGGGGGGAGGCAGCACCGTCATCCAAGTGACATTACGAATTGTCATCTCGAATTGTCAGCGGGAAACAATCTGGAAGCCAAACAAAAGACCCATACACCGTGGGGTTGTAGTTGTGCGGTCGCGCTGGTGGTCACTTTCACTCCAATTTTCACCTGCCATGCCGCTGCAGTGGAGTTGAGAAACAGCCCACGATCTCCGCGGGTTCATGGGGGCTCAGCCGGTCGCCGGTCAATGACCCGTTGGCGATAATGAAGCGTCCATTCGGATAATAACGCACAACGTGAACCTTCCTCCAAGCAAGACCAAATCTGCTTCGGATTGAAGAAGGCCCACCCCGGTGTGCCGGTGTGTGCGAGTCTAATTTAATCCACAATTAACGCTCGTTCGCTTGTTTTTCCACCACAAAATGACCGTTCGATTGCGATCCATCATTTTTCCTCCCTCACCTCCATCCCATTGGCTTGGACACGCCACACAAACACCGGGAAAGGCACAAGAAACGGCAGCAAAATTGGGCGTATCAATTTCCACGCTGCTTCCAATGGGGGGAAAAATGGTTGAAAACAACAACAGATTTTTCATCCGTGCGTGCCAATGACATCATAGTTGGTAGTAATCCACTCCACAGAGGCAGCCTCCACCCTTCTGTCGGGGGAACTTGAACTTCGTGACGATCGAAAATCAAAGTTCTCGAAGCGAGGCAGCAGCAGCAGCAGCAGCAGCATCGTTCAATTGTTTCAGTGGATCTATTTTCCGCTAAAACGATCCGCAACACACCGAGTACTCAAGCGGCCCTGAAATGGAAAGCAAAAACTCATTTCCATTCTCAAAATAAACTCCCGGAAAGGAAAGCGTCCGTCCATGCCTTTTCGGCTCTGCTCTCTCTCTCTCTCTCTCTCTCTCTTTCCCGCTCACTGGTAGACGAATACGAAACTCAAAAAAAGATTCAAAATGCAACACGTCGTCGCCGGACTGGCAGTTCCTTTTTTTTTCCCGTTCGGTTCCCGTTTTTTTCGACCATTTTTGAGTGAGTTTCGAGGTTTTGTTTTTCGCTTGTGAAAATTCGGTAATGGAAGAGGATAATTTTAGGCACCGGGCCCCGAAACACAACGAAGGATGATTGTGGGTCCTTCGGTCGTCGGCTCGCGGAGGGTTTGGGCGTGTGGAAGATGTACTACTACTAGAAGCGAACCACCTCGGCCGCTGACGCGCGCACTCCGACAACCGAGAGAGACTGACTAGCCGGGTTGAACCAACCGGACCGATTTGATGGTTTGAGGACTTGGTGCTGCTGGTGGTGGTGGAGGTTTAGCCAACGCCGCACCGCTCCGTGATAAATTTAGAAACCCAATTTGCCTTCCTGTTGCCATGATTCTGACCCACGTGCGTGTGTGCGCAGGCATGTTTTTCAGACGTGCCCCGGATCGATGTGGTGTGTCTACGAATTTATATTTGTTTGTACTTTTTTTTCTTTCACCCATTTACTACACACGCTTTGCCACGGAAGCCAATCGACCTGATACGTGCGCGTTTTGCTCCTTGTTCAGCACTTAAATAAAGGCATTTTATGTGAAATTTAACGAATTATCTAACCCTTAACATTACCACATCCTTTTCCATACCACGCGATCGCTTGGCATTTGTTCATTCTTTATCACATGCTGCTTATTAAACGCGTGCAAAAAAAAACACGTGTTAATCTTTTACAATGCAATTCACCCCGGGAACGGAGATAAGGATAATTCTCAACAACGGCGCCAACGTTCTCGTGATCGCATTGCAACATGGCACTCGAGAGCGCTAAAACTGCACTCAAGATAGTAAATACCCGTTTTTATTTATAACAAACAGGAGCACCAAGCGCAGAAAAGCACATTAATATCGTTCTTTGGAAGCCTGCCATTAAAGCTAAAGCAATCCATCTCGTTTGCTATCGATTTAGAGCTAATTTAATTGAAATTATATTCTTTCTTCACAAAAATTCTTTCTTCAAAAAAATACATTTAACAAAAACTAAAAGTTACTTTAAAACAAAACATGCGACCCCCTTAAGTATTCTGTCCATGTAGGAAAAATCTGCGACTTATACTATAAGCAAATAGTATAAAAGTCAAAATGATTTGTCAGACCTCTTCCTCATGGCATGCGTTAAAACGATCGAGCGTGCAGTTATCGATCGCAAAAGAAAACTACAATCAAAATGGATAACAAAAACGTGACATACATTCAGGCATAATTATACACATAATCGGGGTGTGTATAAATAACAATAAACGACGTGACGAACGCACAGCGTAAGGAAATTCCGATCGTTCGTTTGAAACGAGAAACACAGAAAAACAAAACACATTCAACGTAGGAAGTCGGTAAGTTATCGCTTTACGGTATGATGCTTTACAATTACCATCATCCCGCGTGCGAACGACTAATAACAGGTGATTTCGGTTTCAAATTAATCACTGCACGCGGTTGCTTTTTGCACAAAACGAAGAGGTTTAGCGGGGTGCGAACCATAAATCACATAACGTTGAACGTTCGCTCTCTCTTTCTCTCTCTCTTTCTCGCTGGGTACACTACAAGATCATTTAGCAGCGGCATAAAATGAACTCTACTTATGGCAGCAGCTTTTGTGGTTAATTTGTTGAAATTATACGTTGGTAAAGCAACCCATCTGGCCGACGAGCCTTCTCACGATTTGATAACGATAGCCTTCCTCTTCTTGCCGGGGGTTCGGTAGTTGATCACGCCCCACGAGTCTCAATTAACCAACCGGTACGAGAGTCAATTGATTCGCTAATTTTGCTAATAACTCTTCTGTTTTTTTTTTTATTTTTGACGCTCCGATCGGAACAGAGAAAGTAATACCGAACCCTCTCACTCACAACGATGGATGGCTTCAAAACAATTTGTATGTATTTCAGCATTCCGCAGCGAATTACATGCGACTCGAACGAAAATTAGCCGCCACATGCGAGAGTGCAATTAACATTTTTATTTATTAATTGCAAAGTACGCTATGCAAAGGAAGTATGATACCTGTTGGTCAATTTTGACATATATTTCCATGAGATATTTTGCCATAAAGTTTACTCCCGACTGCATCAATTAGCTCGAAGCTGTTAAATTCAACACCTGCCCGTGCTCTCCCGTTTCGGTACATTATCATACGACTAATGAGTGTTTTGCATGGAATTTTTGCAACCGGAAAATTAGCAGCTTCACGATTCCTTTGCCAACTAGTGATCGGGTTGTATTGGCGTAAACAAGCAATATAAGAAAATTAAAACAAACGTTATTTATAGAAAATAACACAGTAATGCTGGATACAATAAAAATAAACCATGAACACTTGACAAAAACATCGAAACAAATAAAGCAACCTATTCATATGCAGATAACCTTTTACATTCAAGGATAAAAGAACGATATGAAAATTTAAAGGGACTAAAAAAAGAGTCAAATAAATTAAAAACTTCCTGCATCCGTTCAGATGTAGCCAAATTCAACGTGCAGAGTAAACGAGCAATCGGAGAGAACGAGAGAGGTTAGGTTCATATCAATTCCTAATGGCATCCAGCCAGCACTTTTCTCATGTTTATTCCGCTTGTCCAAAAATAAGGAAAACACCGACGCGAAGCCACCACTCGCTCAACACGCGCTCATCATCATCGGCTCAAAAACATCAAAACCAGCTGTCGGAATTCCATCTTCATCATGCGCGATGATGATGACGTGCATGTGCTCTTGCGAGTGATGGCCCTGGAATCGTTCTGCTTGCAATGGGAGAGTACGCCACGGCCTCAACCATGCTAAATCCTGCAAACCGAGCCGGAAGCGACGGTGGTTGCTTTCCAGCACTAGTGGTGCCTACGAGGAATTATATTTTTGAGGGCAATTTTCTCGCCCGAACGAACCTGTTGAACCAGCATAAGGTATTCGCTGCTGATGGTACATCCGGAAGGTGTCCGTACTGCCGGACACGTCACGGGACGCCAATTCCGGACGCTTGACGCGACGGGGTGTGTTAATGGGAAATTGAATTTTCACATTTTCGTCACGTGTGAGTTTGCATAAATCATTGCCACGATTGACGGGTCTGGCGACGGGGCTTAGATGGACCGAACGGAGATTGAAAAATGCATTCATGCTATCAACACTACATCTCGTGAAAGATGTTTAATCAAGCGTGTCTTGCATTATGTGAGAAAGATGGTCAAGAAAATTCGGCGAAATTCTAACGATGAATTTCTTATCAAAAAAAAATATAGGTAAGCATATTTATTTTAGATCCTAACAAGATTTTGCTTCCGACAGCGAAACCTCTTTCGGATCTACCCTTCCTAAATTGAATAATATATGTGTCTCCTAGAAGCGGAACCTCCAAACATCACCAGCGTAGATTTAACCTGACACTGACAAAGCTTTCACCCGAGAACCAAGACCCCATTCCCGGGTCGACATAAATGAGTTTCGCAAGCCGTGTGAGTGTGTTCCAGCGGCCTTCAGTTTAGACTTCCAGCTGAGCAGACAAAACCCACTGGTGACCCAGTGTATGTGAAGAATTTTTGCTGCCCCAAACAGGCAATACGTGCCTGGGAAGTTAATATCCGACATCCTTTGACAAGAATAAAGCAAAAAACAAAAAACAAACTGACACCCACACACCACCACGCTTGCTGACCTGGCTGAGGCAATGGACTTGGGTAACATAAACTAGCCGCTCGGAAAGGAACCAGGTTGATTGTGTTCATCCATACCGAAATTCCCACAACGGATTCCGCTGTAGTGGATGACACATACAAGCCGCTGCTCTCCAGGCAGACAAGCCGCTTGCACACAGGAAGAAGGCAAAAGTTGAATTTTTTTAAAGGAATGCGAAAAACATTCCTATCGAGCATACAATAGCGGTCCGGGATGCCGCCACACGAGTCGTGAGATGAATTAATTTCACTGAAAACAAATCCCAGATAGAAGCAACCGTTTGTGGATACGGTCGCTTACGGGAGAGGAATGGGCATCTTTAACGCACGGAGTTGAACGTAATTAGCGAACATTTTTCATCACCTCACGCATCTCAGATGGATTATGATGATGTCGTCGGACAGAACATGCCATTTAGTTGCCCAGCTCAAGGCACACTCCTCGTCGAGAACGTGTTAGTCATTGTCTCAACCCTTTCTTGCGATACTCGATTGAGTCAAAAAATCTCTCCTGGGACATTGGACAGCAACGGCCGACCGACGAACGCCGCGAGTTGGACATTTTAATTCACGGGGTCAATTAGTTCAATTGCACAAGTATGAGACGAAGTATCAGCCCCGGGAGGTGACCGCTCTTTGCCCTCCCAGTGCCCTCCGAGGGTTCAATTGAGCTTCTCGGTTGAACATAATCAGTGGCGTCTCTGTCCCCCGGCTGACATCACTTGTCATGGGCTAATGGACGCTCAAAGACGAAGCATTGTTTTTAGACGAATGCAGCGAACACGATCGGGACGGATAAAATGGTCCTTTATCTTGATGGGAAAAAAAACTTCCAGAATTAAGTTTTAAATGCTAAGAGCAGAATGTAAACAGCGAAAACATTAGCTGAACGCTTCCCACAGCCGAAAGAGATGATTGCAGTCTTCCATTGCTAACTTTCGTGGGTTGAAATCCAGCAACAAACAAGCAGCTCCATGTTGGGTACACACTCGAAAACTTGAATCAAAGTGTTTTGTATCCAGCGTGTCCTAGAACGAATAACTGGTCTTCGTGCGAGCAACAAAATAACAACCAGTGGAATCGTTGGCTTACGCACCACTCACTCACTCTACTCTGTGCGCTTAATTTGATTTGAAGTACGCGCCATAACGGATGCAAACTAGTTCTTTCCACTAGCGGTCACGACCATGCCCTCCCCCTGCTGGTTAGACTGACTAGTAACATTCTCTCTCTCTCTCTCTTTCTCTCGTTAGGTTTTCTTCATTTGCCCATTGCCTGCTAGTGTGCGGGTGACAGTCCAAAGATCGGTGTGATTGAAACAACGCACGATTAGGGGATTAAGCTGTCGTCGGTGCAAAAATAGCGAACGCGGCGCACGTTCACAAGCGAAAGTCGCGTTAGAGTCACGCGCAAAGATAAACTAATTAATCGACAGAGCCGAGCCGAGCCGATCGGGAAGTAGCCAAACGATGAAGGCCACCACTGTTCAATCAAACAAACGCCGTACAAACGACGTGAAAATGAGCAAATGTATTATAACGAGTTTCATTTTCGGCATTCCGCAGGCGCACACACATACACTGGAAACGGTGACAATCAAGTTGGAAAATGGAAAATGGAGAAAGAAAATGCCGTCTCCGTGGGGGGTGTTGGCATTCAACGGAGAAGGAAAAAATGCTTCCGCCGGAATCGAAAGCAGAAAATCGCATCAACGACGAATGTTGCTTCCAAATTTTCTCTTGAAACACTTTCCACCTCCGGACGGCACTCGGGGGGTGGTGGTGGGCGCGCGTGATGGAAAATCAGCTCCCTGCAACACGGTTCGATTACCGTCGGTTTTCATTTTTTTCCGTTTTAAATTTGGAGCGCTGTTTAATCCACAATCAATCACGATGAAAGTGACGGACGGAGATGGTGGTGCGAGACAACGAGCGGCAAATGTGAAACTTCTTCTCGTCGTCGCCCCTTTATGTCAACAAAAGGGGCAAATTTTTGCTTCATAAAACATGGGCAACCATGGGTAGAGCAATATCTGCGATATCCGGTAGCTTGCGATGCGAATTTTGACGAAAACACACACACACAACCAGCGCAATTAAGCGATGAGACATTCCGAAAAGTCTATTACGGTTTCTCGTGGTAAATAAACAAAGAGTAAATAAATAATTTATAGATGGTGTATCGTGTTCACAATTAAAAACGGAAACAGACCAAATATTGATATTAAAATTGCAATGATTATTTTTAACCTACAAAACTATCAACCATAAAAAGCAAACAAAATTGTTGGATAATGGTCATTGAATGAGATAATCTATTCACGGGACGTGTTAGATATAATTAACATACCCAAAGAAATACGATAAAAAAATTTATTAAAGGATGTAAAATAGTCAAATATATTTTAATGCTAAATTTTGTATCTTAGATTTTACTCAACAAAATTGACTACGCGTCAGGTTTTATAAAATTTCCAATTAAAATAGCTAAAAAAATAATAAAAAAAACCTTATTCAAGCATATACCCCAAAACCACTCCACTAGAAACCATCGAAACGGCATGTTACTAATCTCTCCTATTACATAAACAGTATGCCCGGTCAGAGCATGTACGCGTCTCGTGTTCCCAGCACCGTACGCAATGACTCGGTTAAGTCGAGATCAAAATTAGTCTAGCGTAGGGGCCACCATCATCATCTATGATTCCTCGCCTATAACCTTCGGCCTTGCAAAATTTGTATGTGTGTGTTTTTTTTTCACGCGAGAAGATAAAAACAAACCACTGTACGTTGGCGCTTAGGCAAGACGTATCGCCTGCCACCGGGAGATAACGTCGTGGGAAAAGCATTTCCCCATCGTGCACGACCAGCGGTTGCTTGAGATTTCTGCTCCCTTGCACGTGGAAACCTCCTACGCGTAAAGCACAGGCACGGGAGGAATTGTTTATACGTTGTGCGCTACTATTTTAACGCCGATAAATTGTCGGCAATGAGCGTGCGCAAAAACAGGCAAAATAATAAATGTATCGACCCCTGCACGATACCTCGCGATCAGTTTTGTGAGCATTTCCAGTTTTCCTCCTGGATCACACGATATGTTACTTTTTTCTTATGGCCTTTCTGTTTTAAATTAATAGTTCAACTAAAATTTTAAAGACTGTAAAATAAATGATAGGAATATAATTTAAAAAATAGGGTAAATAATGATGTACCACTTCCCAAAAGAAACCTCTTTTAGTAAATTTTCATCCGAAATAAATGTAAAAAAATGCCAATAGAATGGCATTTACCCATCGAGCCTAATTCACGTTAAGCGTCCCTCTTAAACCAGCCAATGACCATCGGTTACAATCTTTCCCTTTAAACTCTTTTGATCGTAAACTCGCGATAATTTGTTTAGGTCCTTTCGAATGACGAACAAACTGGCTCATTCAAACGTACGCCTTTTTTTTTGCACCATAAGCACCATCGCCTCACCGATTGCATCGCACACCAACACGACTAACATGCGAACGGCATAAAAACCGCGTCTGGCATTGAAGACAAATTGCCATCAATCTGCCACGCTTGGCTCTTTCTTTCTTTTCCCATCACCGCACGAATGTTCCCTTTTTCAGGCACTCGCAGCTAATAATCAATTCCGACTGATAAGCACACATTCGTAGACCGGGTTTCGACAAAATTCGCAAGTGATGCAAATGTATGACTGCCTCACCTACGGACTCGTAGTTTAATCTTGTGGCCGCGAGCGGCTTTTGTATAGAGTTGTTTTAATTCGAGAATAAAAAATATGAAAAAAACAACCAGATTTAAATTGATTTTTCTAAGCTGAATTTAATTGATATAAGGCGTTGCTAGTGCTTACCTGAACTGATCACTGCGGGGGGCCGTTATGATGATCGGTGGGATGGGGAAACGTAGAGATCAAATTTGAAACTCTGCTCTCCAGAATGGACGCACCGAAGCCGTGTCCTGCCAACTTTTTTTTCGAAAAACGTGTATCCTTTTTGAATCTCGGCAATCGTCGAAACAGTAGGCGGTTTTCAGGAATGCTTATAGATACTCGTTTGCCGAGTGCAATGCACGATATGTCGTTAATTGGAAACACTAATCCTTTTCGTCGGACACTTACACGATTGCATACGGACACAAACACAGGCGCTTCTATTGCTTTTGCTTCATAACATTCACTTCACTCGATCGATTTAAGGTTGCGCTTGTGGACATACGTGCACACTTGGAGAGAATTTTCGATGTCGATACCTTTTTGCTTTCGTTCGCTTGTGTAACTACGGTAACTGTCGCGTTTCGGTACGGGCACAGGCTACACACGCTACTATAATTCGAAAAGTGATCTTTTTCACACAACAGCACTGATTTCGATTCGTTGAAGCTCAACGCAAACCACTAGAACCCTTTTTTGTTGAAAGAGTGATAAAGATAGAGTTAAAATTGATATTGTAAGCATCACACAAATCCAAACAGGTAATTTAATCTGTCAGGAAGGAAGCCTACAGGAGCGCTCAAAAATGCATTCAAGAATTTGGGAATAAGACGATAATTTATTTTTTAATCAATAATAAAGCATGTTTTGTGCTGCACTGCATTTTACCATCATCAAGAAGCTAAAACCGAAGTTCCTGGTAAAGTGCAAAAAATGAAGTAGACACAATTCAATTTGTTTAGCTTTCAGTACAAAACAAAGAGCAGCATACATTCCCTACTCTAGCAAAAACTAACTAAGCTTATCTAAAGGCTTGTGCTTTGTTCCTCCGAAGCAGCTATAACGGAGCTAACATGTAGCAAAGACAGTTGCAATCGTGTACATGAAATTGCTGCTGCAACAACTACTGAGGCGGGCAGTGTCACACCGTTGCACAACGTTTGTACGTGCCATTTTGCAAACTGCCCTTCTCCTGCAGGTGGGCGATGGAGATTCCCCTTTGTGCCATCATCCAACAACTTCACCGATGTTTCGCTCTTTCCGGTTCCGACACAAGGAACAGATGCACAGCTTGAAAACAGAGGCAACCCTTAAACAAACCCCCTTCACCGGGTCTTGAAGAAGGGTCAGTGTGGGTGGATGGGTGTGAACCTTCCCTGACACTTTCAAGTGGAATCGAAACGCGGATCAGCACCGATGCACTAGAACCAACCACAAACACACATACACAGGCTGCCAAAAAACAATCGACTGTTGGTTCTGCTGCGTTTGCTCCTTGACATTTTCGACATTTTACTATCGCGGGTAAGGAAGAGTTACACTTTCACACGCAAAATTGCACACACGCACACACGTAGAAACAGGCACACCTATATCCACCAGAAGTCGCAGGAAACAGTAGGAAAAGGAAGGACACTTCTTCTAGACAGCAGCCGCGAGGGAGGATTGTCTTCATCGAAGCTTGTTCACCGACGAAATGACCTGTATCGTTTTTCCACCACCGCGCGTAGCTGCTATGAAATTCAAGCCAATGGGTGCTAGGATGATGGAACTGGGATCACCACTTGCTAGATTCGTTCCCCATCAGCAGTTTTCGTAATCTTTTTAAAGAAACAGGCAAATTCACCATCGAAGTTCACAACTAAGCTGTGCGTGTGTACGTGTGTGGTGTGATCAATAGCAATAGCAGCAGCAGCACCACCATTGTTGGGGCAAATTGAAATGAAAGGAGTGTACCGTTCAGCTTTTTTTCGTTCTAAACTTCACCTTTTTCCGAATCGTGATGGGAGCAAGCTTGTACCGCAGACTACAGTTTGCAACCGAGATGCTGCTGCTTCCGCTAAATTCGGAGGTTGCACGAGTTTCTCTTCACGAGAAACACGAATTTACCCGATATTCACCGTTCTTTACCGAAAAAAGCGAAAGGTTGAAAGCGATTGCGATGGAAAACAACAAAAAGTAGTTTTCTTGCACGACCGCACGGACGGATTGCTGGTGGTCAAACTGGGTAACGTTTTAGCAATGACAGCTGGCAAATAAATGAGATGTTTTTTAAAATAATTATCAAAAATAATTAATCCACTGAAATTGAATTCTTTCTTGTCCATAGTAATAAACCCATTTTATTTATTTTTCCCGACATCAAGGATTTCAATAGTACATATATTTTCTTTTACCTATACCTGCGGTTGAATATACCAAGATGAAGTGATTTTTCCGTGCTATAGACCTTGACAGTGATTTAAATTTGAATGTTTATCCTAGTTGTGAACGCTAGACTCTTAGTTTGCAATTCCTATTTATTACAATTGTTAGAATTAATCGGAATATAAAGTGCCAATGTTTACAAGACGAAAAAACTACAAGATAATACTTGTTTTCATATTAAGCGCAGAAATTGGAAAACGATATTCAGGAATATGTTGTACAAACTGAGCTGATTTCGATTACGCAGCCACAATCGTTGAACCGAATCAACCATGATTCGTACATTGATTTACGTTGATAATGATTTTCTCTTCAAGCGATTCGGAGAAAAATAGAACAGTAAGGTCTTAGAGCCAAAAATCTTTCCGATCCGTCGAACCTTCTTCGGTTGCATTTGAGCATTATTTGTAACGGCTTCTTCTTTCAGTTAACGTGCACTTGACCTGTTTTTGCGATGCAATAAGCTACCAATGGCCATCAAAGTCCGTTTCTGCGTCAAAAGGTCTAAATGCTCAATCAAAGTTCCTTCGCCTTTGTGTCTTTTGTACGAGTAATTAGCTTTACATTTCATCGCAGCCAGCCAACTATCTAACTTCGCTATACGCCATTCCATACCATAATACATCTAGCCAAAACATTGTTGTGCCATGCTGACAAATGTCAATTTACTCTGCTTGTTCTTTTCTAACAACCTCGGGCTAATGTGTAGAGATTTCTCTACTGTGGAGGCTCGAAAATTCATATTGGGTGTTGACATAGTTTGACATTTTAGAGAAGTCAGTTTCCCGTATCTATTTCTTCGTTCTTTCTTACCGTGCTTTCGTCTGTGAAGGGCGTGCAATCAAGTGACTTCCAAATTGTTCTTTTCAAAATGAAAAAGTTAGAGGAATGTAGATTCCGGATTGGAATTAAACCCCAAAGGTGATCATCATCTGCACTACATTCTGTGAAATTTTAGTGTTACAAGTTCGTTCAACCTACGGGGGTCGTTGAAATGGCCTACCCCCGTGGTGTTGATCATTCGGCGTTCTGCGCGGTATTGGTGGTAAGTAATCAATTACAATTACTCTCTCATTTCTATATCTCTGTCGAAAGGTTTTCGGAATGTTAAAATCTGTTTGGTTTAATTAATACCGAACGAGCGTATGTTGTCTGTAATTGGTAGCCTATGAATGTTCTACCACGAGGCGGCGGTAGCTTTGTTAGGTTATGTTGATCTCCACGTGCTTTGATTTTGATGGTGGTTTTATTGGTTGTTTTGTACTGGGGCAAGACTTCCAATACCACCAATAAAAGATTATTTGTTTAAATTGATGGTTCAGTACAAACTCTATAGTTTTTTCGATAAGTTATATCTGGGTATTGTAAATGAGCGTGTGACAATGAGAATGTTATGTCTGCGGAATTATGCACCGCTAGTTTAAATTTACGACGTTTTTCTCTTTCAAGCACTTTATTCATCAGTTGAGTCCATTTCCAAAATTTATTCCACTATGTCTTGAGTCACTTACCGACTAAGTTTCGATTTTCCGAATGTGAATTTCATGTCATGATGGAGTGATCATAAGACAGACCATGATGATAATGCATCTATGAATCAATTGTGATTGGATTAGCATGCAACACTAGCTGAATTTTAGTTCCATGAAACATTCCTGCGTTTATGGAAATTTGTTTACTGTACATTCTGAATTTAACCAAATGTTCTTTTTTCTCGATGTGTCAAATCTTCCAGGGGTTTCTAACGTGTCCATAAGTCACACATGATAGGATGACGTGAAAGATCTTCTAAGGTAAGAGAATAATTTAAAAACTATTCACAATCAATTTGAGCATAAATGTCTCCTTGTTGAACATGGATCCATGACAACAATATGATTTCCCATCCAACAAATAAGTTAGTGTGACTCGTCATCAAGATAATTTACAACGTTTTTTTTATTTTTCTCACAGGTCTATGGTGGACTAGATGCAAAAATTCGCACAAATGGATATGGATCCCTCATCGACAGTCGATCGATATTGTTTTTTTTATGTAAGTTATATTATTTACATGCTCCATGACGCTCTATCCCATTATACACATCTCACTATGATGACTGCGGATAACTACCCTTATTTCAAAATGAATTCTCATTGATTTAATGACCCGTGCACCACTCTGACCAAACATAAATCTGTAGTATTTTCTATCACTTTTCGTACCGGATACTACAAACTAAGTTCTACGTTGGTTGATTTATCTTTCCAGGCGTTTCTTACGTGTTCATAAGTCACACATGATAGGATGACGTGAAAGATCGTCTAAGGTAAGAGAATAATTTGAAAACTCCATGACAACAATATGATTTCCCATCCAACAAACAAGTTTGTATGACTCGTCATCAAGATAATTTACAAAGTTTTTTGTTTATTCTCACAGGTCTATGGTGGATTAGGTGCACACATTCTCACATATGGATCCCTCATCGATAATCGATCGATATTGTTTTTTTGATGTAAGTATTATTATTTATACTCCATGATGCTCTATCCCATTAAGTGCATGATGACTGCGGATAACTACCCTTATTTCAAAATGAATTCTCATTGATTTAATGAACCGTGCACCACTCTGAAAAAACATAAATCTGTAATATTTTCTGTCATTTGTCGTACCAGACAGTACAAACTAAGTTCTATGTTGTTTGTTTTATTTTTCCAGGGGTTTCAAAGTCTCACATGATAGGATGACGTGAAAGATCGTCTAAGGTAAGAGAATAATTTAAAAACTATTCACCATCCATTTGAGCATAAGTCTCCTTGATGAACATGTATCTATGACAAAAATATGATTTGCCTTTCATGCACCACTAACTGAAATTTGCTCATGACTATGCACCTTGTTTTATTTAATTTTATCAAAAGCTGACAAACTAATTTGCCTTTTTTTCGTTTCTCAAAATGTCTCAACCAACAGAACCGCACCGCCGCTTCGTACATTTCCATCCACTGTCTCTGGTTAGTATCAATTTGTAGTTGACCGGTGGTCGTTTTTGGTCGACGATAGGTCGTTTGTGTGATGAACAAAAACAATTCTTTTCCTCTTCTTATTAGATGAAAATTTCTTGATTATAACATCATGCTTAACACTGAAACATACGTATCGAGACATCTTTATTTGTCACCCGAAATGTGATCCTCATAATAATTCTAAATTTCGATGCGTTCGGGTTCTCTTTTTTCCGTTGCAGGCTCTGCTTTGGCCCACTTTCCTTTCGGTAGGAGTGACTATCAATTCACGGCAGAAAGGTGTGACGGCAGGAAACGTCTCGATATCGAAAACTAACATATGCCGGTAAGAAAATATGGCAAATTTGCTTATGACTTATTGAAAAGAATATTACATTCCGTTGATGAAACGTCCTCAGCATGCTTTATGAGCAACAATGATTGATTTTCAACGAACCACGCACACGATGAAAATCTATATACCGGCCTGAAGTATTTCCTTATCCAACATTCTTTTGACGCCAACATAGTCAAAAATTTAATTATTCTTTCGTTTCTTTCTTTTATCGTAGGTGAACCGAGCACAAGCTTTATGGGATACCACCTGCAATACAATTTCATCGTGGCGCCTGCGAGAAGCATTTTTTGACTGACCAATAAAAACCATGAACTCTGAGCATCTTTGAGATGTTACATTTATTACAAAACAAGTGACATTCGTACATTAGTGCGCGATCGCGCCGATGTTTTTTTAGAATATCACAATGGCTTTTAACCTTCTCTCCTAGCCTAGGATTGAGAGTTCGGTAAAACCGAAGGAAAAATACTTTCTGGCAATTTTTTTTCGCAATGAATCCTTTAAGGTACTTTCGTGTGTATACGCATGCGCATCCTCGCTTCCTCTGGGAGAATCACTCCGAAAAGTAGTTCTCATCCTCCAACCCTTCCGGCATGTACGTCAAGCCCGATTCGTCCTTGTGCAGTAGATTGTAACCGGTGCCGTAATGTAGATCGCGCATCAGCTTCGTCGGCGCGTTGCGTAGATGCAACGGAACGCCCGGCATCGGCCCTTTCCAATCGTCGATCGCCGCCCGGCACCGTTTGTACGCCTCGTACACCTCCCGGCTTTTGGGGGCCCGGGCCAGATACACGGCACAGTGCGCAATGATGCAATCCGCTTCCGGCAGACCGACGGTCGAGACGGCTGCCTGTGTGGCGGTCGCTACCTGTAGCGCGTTCGTGTCCGCCAGCCCGATGTCCTCGCTCGCCATGCGTATCATCCGGCGGCAGATGTAGCGTGGATCCTCGCCGGACGCGATCATGCGCGTCGCCCAGTACAGGGCAGCGTTGTCATCCGACGCGCGGATCGATTTGTGTAGCGCGGAGATGATGTCGTAATGCTGATCGCCTTTGCGATCGTAAAGGAGGTGAGATTTCTTAATGCCTTCGCGGACGGCCTCAAGCGTGATCATCGTTGGGCCGGAGGAGGAGGAGGAGGAGGAAGAGGAGCTTTCACCGCTGCGCAGAGCGAGCTGCAGACTGTTCAATCCAATCCGGGCGTCCCCGTCGCAGGTTTCAGCAAGCCAGCGTACCGTTTCCTCCTGAATAAGCAGTCTGTGGAAGGAGAGATAATCTAATTAATCTTTACTCTAGGCATGAAAAAGGTCTGCATGCCGAAAGCTTAACCCAACATTATAAAAACACATAGATATGTAACGGGTAGAACATTCGCCACTGGTTCAAACCTGTCATTCTCTTGGTCACACTTCAGTAAAGAATTCGATCAAAGTAAGCTGGAGTTTTTGAATGACTAATAATTTGCTGGGATGTTTTGAGTAGTGTGCCATATTGAAATGGAGCTTTGTTTTTGGAACCCCTCCCTCCACTTACCGCGGAATGTACGGCAGCTTCGAAAAGTCCGGTACTTCGTCCGCATTGTTGTTGACGCTTTCCGGTAACATGAATGCTTCGTACTCTGGCAGCGCCCGCTCCAGGATGCGCATCATGCTCTCGACCGTGTGCTTCTCCAGCACCATCACACGGCACCGGCTGAGCAGCGCCGAATTAAGGCTGAACGAAGGGTTCTCCGTCGTCGCACCGATCAGCGTGATCGCACCGGACTCCACGTGTGGCAGGAAGATGTCCTGCTGCAGTTTGTTGAACCGATGGATCTCGTCCATGA
This sequence comes from Anopheles farauti, assembly GCA_000473445.2. Classification (NCBI taxonomy): domain Eukaryota; kingdom Metazoa; phylum Arthropoda; class Insecta; order Diptera; family Culicidae; genus Anopheles; species Anopheles farauti. The sequence continues at coordinate 4,529,264 of KI915045.1, forward strand.
ACAGCACGGTGCGACGCTTAAATTTGGCCTCGTTCTTTGCCACCTTTACCACCTCCTTCACCTCTGCCACACCGGCCATCGTAGCGGAGAGCTTCACGAACCGAAAGGTGGCCGAATTTTGCTTGCAGCGATTGGCGATGATGTTCGCGAGCGTCGTTTTACCGCAGCCTGGTGGACCCCAAAGGATCATGCTCGGGATGGTGCCCGAGTCGAGGAGCGTGCGAAAGATTGTGCTCTGGCCAGTTAGCTGCTCCTGGCCGACGTAATCTTCTATTTCCGTCGGGCGGACGCGCTCGGCAAGTGGAACGTTCGAATCGGGTGGAAGGTGTGAGGTGGTGGTCGGTTTCGCTGCATTTTCGTCCGTTCTGGGTTTCTTTTTCGGTTCGCTTTCTGTCGGCTGCTCTTCATCGTCCGAGACGATGTTGATTTGGTCGCTGGTTTGCTGCGGTTGATCTTTCGCTTGGCTGGATGCCGACTGTCCATTGCTTCGGGTACGCTTGACGGCCGTCGCCGGTTTCGGACTGCGTTCGAAGATGCTGAAGTTTCGTTTCGCTGCTTCCTTTGCCGATTGCTGCTGGCTGGTCGGTGTACTGGTTCCGCGTTCCGTCGACTGTAGAACGGGGCTGTCGGAACGAACCACCGCCGCGTTCTGTGTGAGACAATCGTCTACGTGTTGTTCGATTTTAGCGATCGGAAACCACTGCTCGCACACCGGACACGCCGTTTTCGGTGAGCTGGTGGATGGTTGGGCGGAATCGATGCTGCTGGCACTGCTATTGCTCGCCATCGTGTTTGCTGTAATTCTAGAATCGAGAAACGAAAATACGAATGTAGAAAGGCAACAGAGCAACGAGAAGATTTAAAACAAATCTCACCTTTTGAAACATTAATCTTCCCGCTCGGTGAGATTGTTTTGTTTTGATTTGGCGCCTGTAGCTTTGACGTTTGAATTGCTTGCAACGCTCGTAACGCTTTCGGGGCGTTATGAATCGTTACGAAACGTTAGGAATAGTTATGGAGCGCTACGAAAATCGCACTATGGGCCGAGCAGCGGCGAATGCATCAAATTGTTCGAAATTCTGAGAATCTGCAGCTCTGTCGCGCAATGCTTCGAAAAACCGAGCTTCACTATGGACTTTATGGTCGTTTCGAGGTCAAATTCGGCTCCCGGCTCTTACATTTCTGAACAATGACTGTGCCAAATTGTGTAGTGATTGAAAAACGAATTAACAATTTGGCAAATTTAAGCTGATGATTAAACCTTCGTATCTGATTTTAATTTAAAAATTGAGCTGCTTATATACTAACAATGTTTGATAGTGTGGGTTACAATCGCGACACACATTTACTTGTGTTAAGAAAACCGTGCTTGGGATAATACGCATTTTCGTTTAAATAAACCGCCGTTTGTGTTTATTACTGACTAGTGCATTCTGAAATATTTATGTTTATTTAGGTCAACGACGATGATTCTGAACGAAAAGTTACAACGGTTTTAAATTCAAACCTAGCGTGGCTATCGCAACAACAGATACTCACATTTGTTTTTAATTACATTATCTTTCCATGGTATGTAAGCGTTCTCAAATTTAAGTTGGTGTATGGGTATTTTATTTTGTTTAGTAAATCTGGCCAACAATATAGCATCCGATTTCTATTCACTTTTAATTTCCGTTTGGTGCAGTATGCAGAGTACTTTTCAAGTGATAAATTCGATGCTTTGACTATTGTTTTGGAATATTTGCTAGTAGCTATGTCATTAGCGTATAAGTATGCCTGTTGGGGATATCCGATATAAAAATGTTGGAGTTTACACTTCCTTGAGGGACACCTGCTCCTGGGATATAAACTTCATAGCTGGTGTTATTAAAATGTACTGCGTTTTTTTGGTCTGTGATGAAACTTTAGCTTCTTTAGGTTCTTAGCTTTAGGACGATACATTTTTTGAAAATTTTGCTAATGCTGCTTAAAAGACTTATTGGTCTATAGTTAACTGCCATGCTACTATCTTTGCCTGGTTTGGGAAAGTTGCTGAAAATCAGATTTAAATATATGATAGACATTTTTGGTAGTCTTTTGAGAGCTCTATTATTGATGTAGTCTATACCGGTTGATTTTTTAACTTGTAGATGCTTAATGACTGTCATTACCTCTTCCGGTTTTATAAAGTCTATTGCATTGAAATTTGAACGTAATGTATCATTGAAAAACTTAGAAACTGTTTGGTTTACTGTGTTTTCTATGGTGCTTGTGTTTGAGATAGTTGTATTGTGTGCGGTTTCAATAGCGAAGAGAGATTTAATTTCATTTTTCTTCAGAAGTTAACAAAATGTTGCCATCTTCAGCGGTTTAATTATAGTTGATTGGATTTTGATTACTCCGACAAACTTCCGGATTTTATTATAGTTTTTGTTGTCGTTCATTGTTAGAAGATTTCTAGACCAAGAATTATTTCGTAACAAATAAAGTTTATGTTCTATTAGTTGTTTCAGATGCATGTATACAATGTTGAACGTGGAATTGTGCCTCTGACGCTGCCAGTTTTTCCTGTACATATTCCGTATTTTTATTAAGTTAAGAATGTGTTCCTATACAATTATGTTATATACACTCGTAAATTACTTAGGTACCGCTAGGTCACGCTTTGTCTATTTCAAATAATACAAAATATTCATTATGTTCATAAATTCTGTTTTACTTGTTTCCGTTTTATCTCCTTCAGTATTTAGTATTTTTCCTGTCCAGTTCATCACCTCGTGGAAATGGATCGCCCCAATTGAGGAAAACGATAGCAAATGGGGTGAAACAATTTCTTGGTTTGTTACCCAAACACCCATCCATTCGTGAAGATAAGATGGTTGAGTGTGGAAAGCAAATGAAGAATGCAGCATACCAAGGTGATTGAAACATTTTGCAATCACCAAACCTGTCAGCCCCAACAGGAATACTGCCTGCCGGTTTCGCAACTATTTCACCCTCCCTCGATGTGCTTTTCAACGCCCGAGCGTGTGCCTGAACGTGTGCGCGCCTGCAAAAAAGTAGCGCAAGGGGAATGTCAAGTTTATCATTTCGCGATGATGGTACCAATTCCGGAACAGTAGTGCCATTCGCCCTACCGGGGCGGGGGTTATTGATCCAACAACATGCCGCCGGCATACGGCGATGAAGCGCATCGCATGCTCTACTGTGTTCCGGCGAGCCGGTCAAATGTACATCGGCGGTGTACCGGAATGGACGCTTATCCGATCACAAGCGAAGATCCGGATGTGCGCCGACAGTTTGCTGAGAACATCTTCCAAATATTGCGTCCACTGTCCGCGTCGGAGATGCCGCGGGCCATCCGGCGGGACGATGAGAATTCGTCCGAGTGCAGTGCGCTGTCCGATCCGTTCTCGGATCTAGATGAATCGTACATACTACTGGATCAGCGCAAAAAGGTGCGTACCGAAGTGATTCTCCAGCGGAAAATAGTGAACGGTGGTGGTGATGTTTACATCTCGTTCCGTAGAAACCCGGCGTCGATGAGAGCGATGAGCTGCTGCTGATGAATCAATTTACACCCGAGTTCCGGTGCGCGTACGACGAGTTGATGGGCGGTGACCGGAAGCCCGAGCAGCCCGCAACAATCATCGATGTACAGTCGGTGCCGTCCGTGTGTCCGGATCTGCAAACGGCGACCGATTTCAGTCCCAAGTTCCGGTCGTTCATCGACGAGATGCTGCGCAAGTGCGATCTGCAGCACCACCAGGAGGAGAAGAAACGGCGCGAACAGCAGCAACTGCAACAGCAGCAGCGCAAGAAGGGTCGCGTCCGTGCGATCGTTTCGGAAGAATCGTTCTGCGGGCTGGAGACGGACTCGATGTCTGGCGTGTGGCGTATGCTGGACGCAATGTCGGAAAACGAGCGCGAAGTGTTTCCAACGTCAGGACCGTACTACGATCTGTACTACGATCGGCGCTTCGCCTGGATGACGCGCGACGAAATTCCGTGGGAGCAGCTCGAGATGTCGAAAAAGAAGTGCGAACAGTGGCTAAAGATGCCGGTGCAAGGGAGCGCAGCGGAGAGCGTTAGACCGAAGTAGGCTATGCTGTGTTTCCTTGGGTAAAATAAATGGTAAACAATTTTTGTAAACAACCGTGACAGCTGTCAATTTCAGTACTAGCAGCCGTTGTACACTGTAAAAGGAGTTTGTGTCGGAGTTTGTGAAGATAAGATTCTGTGTAATTTATCAGAATCTTATCTAACAATCATCAGAAACTAACCTTTTGCGCTACTTGAAAAAGAGCTTGTCCTGTCGTTTTTCTTGGTTCTCATCAACGGTAGAGCAGGTAGGATCTTTCGTAGGCATTAGGATCAACAACATATTTCCGGGACTCGTAATTGGTCTTGCTTGTATTATTGAAAGTATATCCGGCAGCAACCGGTATCGCCAATAACCATCAAATAAATCTCACTCCCACCCACTCGGTCATCTAGGAGTATAAATACAAAATCCCCACGCTGTTCCACTGTTTGTATACCATTCCTGCCAGGCCGGAACGTATCTTCCTATCCGACGAACGCACGATAGTTTGCTTCCACACATCAACAAAACGCAGGCTCGACTGATTGCCCCCGGGGGCCATCATCGTTTCTCCGTTAGCCGGACTAGCTCTCATAGCACAGTGCAAATAATTGCGCACATAATGCGCGCACCGAGTGCAGTTTGCGAAGGCCCCTGTCGGCGGTACATGCCCGCGTGCTGCCCGCGTGAAAATTGAATATTATCCATTCGGCAAACAAGCCTCAACCGGCGCGGAAGTGAAATGTGTGTGTGGGGTTTTTTTTTGGGTTCCCTCGCCAGTACCGATTTTCTTCATCATACGTAGCGCGTTTCACATGAGTTGGTGAAAGAGACCCGTAAATAAATGATGGCATGTCTGGTTAATTTTAATTTTCATTACCCATTTCTCGGAACACCGGGTGCTTCGGAGAGGGGGATGGGGCAGCAAGGGGGACGGCTGCTTGAAAGCGTTTCTTAATCGGTAAACCTGGTGATGGAGTTGATGTAAAAAATTCGAGCCAAAACAAAAAAAATCAAATAAACGGTCTTCCCTCACCAAACCCGCTCGCTTGGGAAAACTCCCCGGGGAGGTGCCGTGCAATGCGCCATACATCGCATCCGCACAGGAGATAATTCTCAACCGAGACAGCACTGGCGGAAGAAGGGTTGAACCGGCTGTGCGCCGTGTGATCCCGAACCGGAAGGTGTCGAAGCGCAAAAAGGTACCAGGTACCTGCCATCCCATCTTCCTCTCCATGCCCAACAGCAGCAGCAGCAGCAACAACAACAACATAATAATTAATTTATGACCCAACAAACGCGCTCCGTTCCGGTACGTGCCAACCTGACCGCATTGTGCTTTTTACCTCATTTTTTCCTGTTCGGTTTGCGCACCGCCGGATGTAGCCGTGTCCGTGTTTGCCTATTGCGCTTGCTTCGCGGGGTGGTTGGTAAAAGTGTACCATTTAATTCACTCATTTTTTATTCCACCGAAGCACCGAAGGGTTTTCTTTTTCGCGCGCGAATTGAAAGGAAATGACCGTGGGACGAGTGTGGCATGAAATTAGCTGGATGCTTTATTTCAACTTCAGCCGTGCACTTCCGGGACGATCATTCCTCTGAAGGACTGGCGGTAAAGAGCCGCAGATGTGAGGGCAGGTGAGGCTGAAGAGCGTGGATAAATCACGGTCAACGCGCCAACGAAAATGGCAAAACAAAGTAGGCACAGCAAATGTTGAGCTGTGGGGCAGAGACATCTTTACAGTGTGTACCTTATTTTTAAACACGTTTTATTTTAATCTAATAGCCAATCCGGAGGATTTTTATCAAAAAGAGTTTTTTTTACGCTGAAGATTAAAACTTGCAAAATATTGATTAAGCAAGACAATATTGGACAAAACAAACAACTTCCTTGTCGCTGCATCAATAACCTTTAAAAAGCATTATTAGCTATATAAAAGGGAAATTTTAAAGCTATGAAGCCATTCCATAGCTATTTCTATCCAATTAATTTAAAAAAAATTATAACGATTTGCAATATAGCAGCATGACATTTATTGCCATTACTGTGGCTATTAGTGCGAAGATTTTAGCTGTTGATCAAATTATTCATCACCTTTTTTTGTCACCACACCAAATTCCTCCCGACCGGTCATCCTTCCGACCGTGCTGCCAAATCCTTCCAGCCAAAGCGGCGCGGAAAGCGCGATGAGAGTGAGAATAAAAACTGAAACTGCAAAAGGATACCATTTACACTTTTAATTACCTTGTCAAACAATGCCGGCAACGGTCGGTGGGTGGGTGAATGGCGGTTTTTTTTTACCATTTCCTTTCTAGTGTTGTACGGATTTCATCTCGGATCACCTTTTCTACCGGAGCGGCCTCACGCTGGTGGGGGTTTTTGGGATAATTATATTTTCGGTATCGTTGGACACGCGAAGAAGGAGCGAAAAAAAAATCACCACCTCAACCTGAAGGGGCTAATAAGGAGGCAGTGATGCGAGGCATCGGGTAAGCAAACTGGCTTTGATGTATGAGGGTAAGTTGTGCTTTTTGTGTGTGTGTGTGTGTAGATCATTTTTTGACCAGATTTGTTTCCATTTTTTGTCTCATTTTTAATTATTGCTTGCTCTTTGGTTCGACTGGAGCGATTTGTAGGTTAGTAGTTGTTATTTTTTGTATGAAACATCGCTTTAAAATAAAATATTCAGATCCATAAAGCATTTGTAATAATTGACCTGTACACAAACTCCAACTAGAACCTTTAAAATGAGCACTTCCTTTTTTCCTGAGCATTTAGCTCAATTTTCTTACCCCTTTAATGTATGCACCGCTCAAGAATGTTCCGAATAAAAGACTGTTCTGTGGAAAAATAGAAACAATTTCACTATGCACTTCACGAGTGTTCCACACTCCCTCACGAACGCATAAAATAAAATAACACCCGGCCAAACCACAGTATAATGTGACACATACCTTCAAAGAAATCTCCTCCAGTGAAAAAGAATGCATCGCGGGCTTATACGTGCTGTTCAGGGTTGCGTTCGGGCAAAAACATTCTTTCCCTCCCGAACCGGTTCGGTGTTAGCACTAAATGGGAGCTTCCTGGGTGGTGCATGAAACGGGCAGGCCACAGAACACAGAAGCACTCCGGAATTCCTGTTTGTATCGTTCCACCCAATATCCGGGCTGGCTGTTTTTCAATTTATATGCATTTTATTTTTATCGCGTTTTGCATCACCGTGTGTTTGTATTTTTTCCCTCATTTCGCGTGAAGAAGAGCTTTTTTCCAGGGTGAGGGGCGGGGTAGAGTGATAGTGGGGGAGCTCTTTCATCATCACCTTGTTGTTAGTTGGTTGTTTATTTTTTGCTCGTCCCTGGCATTCATTCTTTTCTGCCGAATCTGGAGCGCAGCTGGACGTGCCGCTGCTCATCGATTTCTGTTCGTGAAATGTTGTGCATCTGTAGGGCAAACCCAGGGTAAGCCAGGTACACTCAATCAAAACGACGGTGCACAATACAGAAAACTCTCCGGCCACGGGAGCGAGCCCTTTCACTTTGCGGAGTCAACGGATTTTCAATTGAACCAACGGACGGTTCGGTTCGAGTGGTTTCGTGATTCAAAATTGGAAGGATTGCTGTAGGTTTTGGTTCGCAGGCGTGCAGCATATCCCCGCCATATCGGTCTTGAATTGGATTAAGTGTCTGCTGAGGGGGTAGATTGAGGGAAAAGAATGTGGATTGGACTATCGTTATTGAATGGATAAAGTTGTTAATTCACTAGCATTTGACTGATATTGAGACAGTTCGGATGCAAAAGGTGTAATTTTCAATGTATTGATCGTGTGAATATTTGACGGTATGGTACTTTCAGAAATAAATCTTTTTATTTTACATTTAATTGGATTTTTTCCATGAAGAAGTATATTAAGTAAACGAGTTAAACAAGCTTTAATTTAATTTAATTTACTTGTATAGCTCAGATTTTACACTATTCACACATGATTAGTGCTCTTTATTTGCTCTTTATCTTTACATATTTCCCTCGAGTCCTAAAACTCCACACACCACCGACAGGCCTTTCCAAACTCTTTCCAGTGGAAATGTACTACCGCAATACCGATCAGACACATGTGTACATGTCACAAAACGTCTGCGTCGAAGGTTTTCCGCCGCGCACGTTTTTACCACGGCTCGTTCGGCAGTCTTTGCACGTACGCCGCTTGCGTGGTGCGTAGCTGCAGAATCCGCGAACCGTGGCCAAAGTTTGGGAGCCAAAGTCACAGCACATTTTCCACGTCACTTAACCGCGTTCGGATAAATAAATGAAGAATGTGTTGCTCCCTTTTGACTCCGTCGGAAGAGTGAAGAAAGTTTAGAAAAAATAACAAAAATAAAACACCCACAGACAGATTTAGTTGCCACACGGTGAGAGTACGGAGCTGCTAGGAAGCTACCCACATGAAGACGGCTCCACCAAACAAACAGCACCCCTTCACGCACGCTTGCGGTCCATTCCGGTTCGACAATGTCCTCGAGAGTAGTCGCACACGTCACGCCAGGTGTTTGGAAACGAGAGCGACATTTAGCAACATTTGATCTAAGCAAACAGTGCGAATTTCGGTGGGTTTCTACTTCCCGAGCAACCGCAAAAGCTTTCCAGCGCACAGTGGACGTATTGGTGGTCAAAGACCAATCTGCTTAAACTTTGAGCAATTTGGAACAAAATGTTATTTTAGAATATTATTGTTTAATATTAAATTGATTTTTATGGCAATATCGTTATTTTCAACCGCGATGTTTGATTTTGATGTTTTGTTTGTTTCTAAAGCACAGAGGGCGAAAAATGCTTTGATTAATTCATAAATTTTTTTTTTGTGAACTGCTACAAAATAGTTACAAATCATTTGCACAACCACAGGATTTTTCCCCACAGTGCGTTCCTGCATCGTCCTAGCCGCAGGCGGAACCTGTGATCATCTCCGGCGTCACTTCGCCGGATGCTCCACGTTTGCTAAATTGTTTCAACAACTTTCTACTTTTCTATTTTCCAACCCGTATCGCTTTATTTAGTTTACACTCTCGTGGACTCTGTACCGTTTGGTCGCAAATATTTGCTCACCGCAGAACTTAAAACTGTTTTGCCTTTAGCCATCTTCTAATCATCGTACAAAGCTGGAAAAAGGCCAAACGCTCCAAAGTGTCCCAAATTTCTTCCACACCTCTCCTGCTTTTGGTTGGCAAACACAAATACAACAAGTTGCAGGAGATTCGGTGTTTATCTTTTCTGTTAAGCGAACGTGTTTATCTTCCTCTTCGTCCCTTCGACCTTCTTCTTGTCCATTTTCGGTAAACTGATACCTTCATTTTCACTTCAACCGGTCAACGGTGGGGCAGGGAAGTTTTTCAAAAACAATTAACAGGACCGTTTACCACCGGCCGTTGCCGGGTGGGTTCAGTTTTCGTAGTCCCCCGCCCCTCCCGGAGACGCCCGATTGTTTGTAAATTAGTTAGCCTTTTCCTCTGTTCCGCTAGCAGTGTTGATCGAATTAAATCACTTTGATCCGTTCCGGAAGCACCTTACGTCCTGTTGTGCTTGTGGTGCGAATCAACAGCTTACGTGTGCACTATAAATAGGAAGAAAAGCTCATATGACACGAAACGAGACACAAATGGAGGCGCCTAGTGTGCCGTGTGCGTCGTGATTGAATGTTAAAGCTTCAAAACCACAGCCTGCCGAGACGGGCTGCATTATGTTGCAATCAGCCACAACTGCTGGAACTGGATGGGAGTGCTTGCTTTTTTGTTGTTGTTTTGTGTCGGTTTGTTCCACCAAACACACGGATACAAACAATCAAACACACACACACACAGACGTATCAGTCATCGTTGGAGCACTCGTTTGTTTGATTTGTTCGTTTGTTTTTGTGTCGGTTTGTTTTAGAACTGTTGAGCACGCGCTCCCTCGCCTACGGCATGCACATTCGTGCGGTTCGTACTCATCGCAGCTGCCCGTTCTAGGGTAGAGTACTTTATTTTCCACCAGCATGCTTTGTTTGCACCTCCACCGAGAAGCCACATTGGCGCGTACAAATGTGTTATTAGTATTTGTATAAACAAAAAAAGAAGCGTAAAAAATACATACATAAAAACACATTGTTTTCATCCATATTGTTTCAATAATTGTGTGCACTTTGTTCCTGCATTTCACATTCCACTTTCATTTTCGATGGCTTTGCGGGTGCTATAAATGGTTCCATCAGTGGTTTTTAGTTAAGTTCATGTTATTAGTAAATGATACACATTTTTATACAAAAAATGTGATACATTTTATCGACGGTTGGTTTTCGTCAAGCATCTATATGATTCAAATGGAAACCCAAAAGTAATAGTAAAGGTAACAAAATTTCAAAATGAATCGTATCGAAATAGAAGGCAGAATAAAACTAGCAAACACTCTGCTTTTGATATGGAGTGCTCATATTTGAACCGCAATTCAATTATTCACATCCGTATTTTTCCCCCGTTCGATTAGGCTGTCCTCAGAACACAAGCGTAAGCAAATAAAAACCCACCACCACTGCATTTGCGTGATATTAATTACGATGTAAAAACACGGCCCGCGTCGTGTAATTGAAACAGCCAATAAATAATTGCCACAAAACCAGCAACAAGTTAAAAAAAAAAGTCTCAAAAGGCAACCAAACTAAGAGGCTCAAAAGGGCTGAGTCGAAAAAGGAAAAAAAGAGAACCGTCCTCACACACCGAAGCGTTTGGTTTGACTTTTTTTGTAGCTTATATGTAAACGCCCCTACACGGCTTGGTGCTCGGTTCTTCTGACCACCCTCGCTGCCCAGTGTTGTTATTAATCATTTTACAAACATATATGCAAACAAAACCAATCAGACAGACGGCGTTGGCGTGGGTACGGAAGCGCGAAAATAGTGGCAACGGTATAGTTTGCCAGACGCTCGGGCGCAAATCATATACGGTTCGGTTCGTGGGACTAAAAATGGAGAAATAATCCATGCGTTATGAGTAAAATATTGGACTTTTACCACACACACACACATGGGCTCGAGCTCCCAAAGCCGATAGCGACGTTGTTTTCTCCTCCATTGAAGTGCCTATATATTTTTTTTTGTTTGTTTGTTGCTGACACCCCGCCCGTGGGAACTGCATTCGTTCGCTTTCATGTTTGCCATTATTTTAAATTGATTTACGGGGATAGGACCTTGTTGATATAATTACGCCGTAATTGGACGGGTACAGGACAGTGGTTTGTTGCCCGCTTTGTGGGACCGTTTTAAAATGCTGACTCCATTTCGAGAGGGTGGGAACTGCAGATAAAATAAGAACACAAATACACATACATTTCGCTGGTATAGATTTTCCCCTCGCCCGGGAAAGCTGATCGTTTTTTTTTGTTTTGTACATTTTCCTTTCCTTTCTTTCCCGGTACCCACCGAACGTTTGATGTATTTTTGATTTATATTGCGTGCAGTTTCATTATCATGCAGATAAAGATGTGCATTTCACGCTTTCCTAATCGCGTTTCCATCTGATTAATGTTATCGATCATAACAACGCCGGGCAAAAAAAAGGTCCATAATAAATAGTACTTTATTTAATTCCAGCGACGAATGGAGCGAAGGATGGACGGACAAAATGAATGTTTTTTATTGATTTTGAAAGCAGTTCGAGCAAGAAACAGGATTTTTGAAGGATTTTTAAGAAATTTAATAGCGAGAATGAAATTTCCTAATTGGGAATGAATCTTCATATCGAATTAGAAAATTTATGTAAGAAATTTCATACACGATTAGAAAATTTCTTTCTCGCTATTAAATTTCTTAAAAATTCTATAAATTAGAGTATTTAAAACGTTTTGTTTGAGTGTTACTTACATTTTGTAACTACATTCTCTTATAGTTACTTACAAACGCACAATTTATCGTAAATAAAAAAATAGGCTGCATTTTTCATTCATTTTCCTTTTCTCAATAGTGTACAATTTTGATACCTTTTATTCAATTTTTCAGTTGTGTGAGTGTTTTTGTATGTATTTTTCTTCTATTTTTGCGTAGCTTCGGTGCTTCGTATCGCTCGTTTCATGTTAATCATTTCTGTTACAGTTTTAGTTTACTTTTCGCTACCCGCTCGCTCTTCTTTCTTTCCTACATTTCTGGGCTTTTTATCTTTCCCTAGCACTCTCTTTACAAACAGCTGCTTGCCCTTGCCGCGTTTTTTTTTTTTCTATACAAATCGATTCTCTACACTGAGCGCGCACGTTACTTTGCTCAGCCTCTCGCCAAACACTAGTCTCACCACTTTCAAACACTGGAATTGTTGAAGAAAATGCTAGAAATAACAAATAGTGTTCGTCCGCACGAAATGGCTGCGTGCACGAGCTTGCCTCGCACACGCACGAAGCGGATTGTTGTTAGGATAGGATATTTTAGGTAAAAGATTGAAAGAGTACGATGGCTTTTGCATGATGGCATCTGTTTCCCATTTTAAACGGTTTGTTTGTTTAGAATGGATTTTTATTTGCTGCGAATAAATAGTGCGTTCACGTGGTGGAGCAAACTCAGGGCAAGCAATAACAGAGTGGTCACTTTCACTCATTTTCCTAACCTCTTCCGATGCTGCATCTACTTTCCTTCGCAGTGTTCGCATAGTTTTTGCTTTTAGTAAAGGCAATATTATAAGGAATAATCAATTCTAACAATAGTTCATAGGTCCATTAGTTACCTCGCTGGTATCCTCTTCGCTTTCCTCACCATGCTTAAACTCCTTTCAAATTCAAAAACCAAAACAAGCGTACAACGGCTAACGCAGAGCTAAGAAAACAGAGCATAGAACGATGGCTCGTTATGGTTCCCCAATTCTCTCGTAGAGCGACCGCCACAACGTGCCCTGCACGTTGTGTATCTTCGATTCGCCAAACATAATGTGGCCGGTTTTTTAATGCTTTATTTCCTCCTTGACTTTTCCTTGACTTGACTTGAATCGCTTTCACCTCTCTACAATTGTACCTATTTTATTATGGGTGTGCTACCTTTTGGGGACGTTATCCCCCTTCTTTCCCTAGCCTCAATTTACACCAGTTTTCTTATGGTTCGCTTAGCGATTGGCGCTCCATCCGTGGGTTTCGGGAACCAGAATCTACACGTATACCACCGTCCGTAGGAGATGTAGATCGTCATCGAGATCGTGCCGGGTGTACCGATCGGTACCGGTTGCCATCGGTTGGCGTCGCTGCTGACGGTGGTGATTAAATGAATGTCCCCGTCCACTGGCCGGTCCGCCGGAGCACGTTAACGACCGCAAACACCGTGACGACGGTGAGCGTGACCGCAGAGGAGGAGCTCCACCACGTCGGCGGTGCGCTGGAGATGAAGTAATCCCGACATTTGCCACTTTCCGGCGTGTAATCGACGCAGTGCATCTGTTCATGAGCGCGGAAAGAGAACGAAACATTCAATATGGGTTAGAATGGTGTTGGGTTAAACGTTCGAGCGGCTTCCTTTTACAGTAAAATGATCGGATAATGTTGATTAAAATTGGAATTTTGCAGAGAAATGTACAAAAAAAGACATCTTTTTAAAACAAATTTCCAGTTGTTCAATATTTTGAACAAACAACTGGTGGCAAAAGGAAATTTTGTTTCATTTTAGTGCCCCTTCAGCCAAGTGGACGCTCTAGTGTAAACCACCGCTGCTCTTTTCAGTGCATTAGAACTCCACTACCAATGAATGTTTATTCCACTGCTTCCAGTTCGGGAAAGTGCATGTTTTGTAAATAAAAAAAAAACGATCCACCGCGAAATAGTTTCCATTGTCACACCAGCAAACGATGGCGGCATAAATCATGGCCCACTATGTTGCCTCCGCTATGCTTGGTTTTAATGGGGTTTTCACAGCCCAACCAAAGCAGCCACCGGCGAAAGATAGAGATAGAGGAAAACACGCCCGGGAGTGAACTTTTCCAATATGTATGAGCTTCACAGCTGTAAAGTACGCGCAGCAAAAAACGTGTGCACGCTGCACTCGAGCGAGTTGTTGGCCCTGCGGTAGGCATAGATTTGGGCGTTTAAAACGTTCTCTTTTGCATACGCCCGCCCGGGTTAAACGTTCGAATTTAGCGTGCCCAACCAATTTTCCTGCCCAACCGATCGAACCGTCGTGCGAAACTGGTATTTGCCCGAGTGAACGGGTTTAGTTGTTGTTATGTTTATTCAAATTCGAACGAACAACGGCGTAGTGTGGTGTTGTAAGGAAACAAAAAAAGGCGTTAAACAACGTTGTTGCATCCACACTCGGTGGTATGAAAGGAGAATATGACATGGCTGGCACCATGTACGCTGAGCAATAGGATTAAATGATTCGCACTGGAACCAGTGCGGTTGAAAGGTGATTTGTGATACAAATCACTCTAATTGGAAGGATTATGAAAGCTTGTTCGATGTTGTTTTAAATGGTGATTCTATTAGCGAGGGTTGAATCAAAGGTTAGGGCTAATGGTTTCCATTGATGGGGCACGCTTTCATAATTTTCGATCAAAATGTTTAAGTACTTAGAACTAGAAATGGAAATAAATCTTCACAACTTTTTAATTATTCTAATCGTAACCATAAGAATGCTACGATTTATCCAAAATAATGTAGAATACGGCGATCTGAACAGATGTGTGTCATCAAACATAAAATTTAAAAAAAAGAAATCCCAATCATCCTATTGTTACGCTTGCTCCTCTCCTAAACTTTCGCCCAAGGGTGCCGTCCATCCCATCAACGCTTCCTTCCCAGAAAAGCGTCTCTTCTACGCCCTACTGCTTTCCCCAGCGTTACAATGTCTTTGTTAATCGAACAATTACCAATGCCACCCTAATTAGCTCCCCATTTGTCACATCATTGACCACGGCTGGAACGGGAAGCGAACCGTAAACGGACACCCCGGGAAACGATTGATGTTTGCACTGCCGCAGACACACCAACACACCAACAAACCGTCGAAGACCGACGCGCGATTGCGTGTGCCGATGGAAGGCCGCCGTTTAAATAGCAACTCGCAATCGCAAAGCTACTGCAAAATCAACACCGAGTGAGGAGTGGTGGGAGAGCGATTCCGAAGCCAGTCCTATCCCACTTCCGGCCGTCGGCGCCGTCGTCGTCGTCTTGCACAAACTTACCCGCATCAGCGTGTTGGACATCTTGTCGAGGAATTTGCGCGTGAAAAGCGCCGTCTCGTCACCGCAGGCATGTCGCACCGTAAACTCCGAGCACTGCATGTACTTCTGGAAGGCACTGTGTTGGGAGAAGGAAGGGAAAGAGAGAGAGAGAGAGAGCGAGTGAGAACAAATCGGTTTAGTTTAGTCACGAAGAGCCGGAAAGGCGATGAAAGGAGGACGGACGGATTTGAACGACTTAGCAGCTTTCGAAGATAAACACACACGCTCGAGGGGCGCTAGTGTAGCGTGTAATCGCTGCTTCAGAGTGCAATTGACGGGAAAGGATGCACTCGACGCAATTGACGGGAAACGGGACGATACTACCACGGTGAATAAGTCGTTGTGCGTTTGACAGTAGTTCGGCGTGGGGTGAGCGGCTTTCTTACAGCTTATACTCCGCTGATGGTGAGTCGGATGGTTAAGAAGCTCATGCATAAAGCAGCGCGTGAAGATGCCGGCGCGCTCGTGAGCATTCATGGACAGTGGTACAGCGTTTGCGGTCATTTGCTCATGCTTTATTTGTAGGTTTTTTCTTGCTTTATCGTTCACTTCAAAATCACATGTAATGCTTTAGCAAAACTTACTTTAAATTTATCCAATGGTTATTGTGGATTTGAAGGCATTTTCAAATTAAAAACATTTGGTAAAATGTTTCAACAGAATTGTATAAGGAACATGAAATAAATGAATTTCCTCGCCTTTCCCGGGAATACCTTCAAATAGCCGAGCCGATTCTCCGACGAATTCGTTAATAATACACCACGACGATTTTCGGTTTCGTACAGCGACAACTTGTCGACCGAAGTTGTCGAGCGACAACTTGTCGACCAAATGCCAAGGACCATGCCGTACCCAGTACCTCAGCTCCGTCTAATGACATCTTCCGCTATATACTCTTTTATTGATCCTGACGCTTAACCGCTCGCTAACCATATCGGAACAATCCCATTATCGATCGGATGACCGTTTGATGAGTTTCCAATTCCGCGCTGGGTTCCACCCATCCAGCACGGTGGGCACTAAATTCGCCGCCGTTCGCCGGGAAATGAAAACGTCCGCCCGCACCGAGGTTAGCGTAAATGAATCGCCGTTTATCGGCGTGCGCAAGCCACACAGCACTTAGGAGGCCTGCTCGCGGAGGTCAACGAAACCTAATTTGTTCCCACCCGGTTTCGCCTCTCGGGTAACAAACTGACGACATCATCTTGTGTTGAAAAAAAAAGTAAGCAAACAAAACAATACGATAAAAAGTACCATTTGACCATCATCGGTCGAAATTGAATGGTCATTCCGAGGCAGTTTTGCTGCCTCAGCTGTAGCAGCAGGACAGATCTGAGCAAGAGAATAAAAAAAGTCGAACGTCCACAAGATGGCGATTGGTCAAAGCAGCCCCAGCATCGCCCGGAAATAGTGCACTGTCACACGGAATGTCCCCACAGTGGCGTCCCACGGAACATGTCGATGTGTTCGTGTGAAACAATAAACTTGATTGGTTTGACGGTGGGTGAAACCGCACCGAATGGTTATTTAGCCGCCGTAAGGACATGGATATGGTAGCGGTTTTCGGTCGGTGTCATTTTATTAGACAAGTTATGGACACATGATATCTCGTGGTACGTTAGTGAAAGTATAATAATGGGAAAGAAATCGAGCGGTCGGTTACGTTTCTAAGATCAGGTTTCAGTCAAAAGGATTGTCAAATTTTGATTTTTGGAAAGACAAAACGATGATTTGAAAGTTTTTTAGTCGGAGTGGATTCCAACAATGTTGGATTGCCGCAATGTCAAACGGAGCTTAATGCATCAAAGCAACCGTCGAAAAATCGTATTTGATTTCGTTAAATTTTTATAAAATAAATCCAATGAGTAACGCTATGCTATTTTCAGTCACTGTTTAAAACCTAATACGTTGCACAGGAAGCGAAATACCCTTCATGTTGTGTAACTCTTCCTCAACCCAAATCATTCATTCCGATCTTCCCGGCCCAAAACTCACCAGCAAACCGTTTGGAGTCGTTCTTCCTCCGCATCCTCGATGGCTTTGGTGCTGTTCGGGTGCAGACTCCTGCCAGAATGATCGTGCTGCTGCTGCTGCCTGTGGTGATGGTGATGTTGGTGCTGACTCATGTCACCGGCGTGGTGTTGTTGTCCCCCACTGCTTAGGGCAGCCGCCGGATGCGTGGGCATTGTCGGGAAGCCGGACGATGCGACCGTCGTCGTGGTGGTGGTCGTCGCCACCGACTGGCCTATCTTCGCCATGGTGCTCTGGTACCGGGCCGCACACACTTCGTAGTCCTTTTTCACGTGCCGCATGCACGGTGCATGTCTAAGAAAGTCTGTTTTGTTGCGGACAGGCCACGCAAAACCCGAAAAACCGCAACCCGACGTGCGAGATGGCAGTGGGAAGAGAAGAGAACCGGCGAAAGAGAAACCAGGAAACGATAGATAAGGTTAGATTTTTTTTTGTTTGGTTCGGTGGTTCCATGTGTGTGTATGTGTTTTGTTGTGGTTGTCAATTCAATTTTAGCTTCTTTTTTTAGCGTGCTGTTTAAGGTTCACCGTTTAGAATCATAGTCGTTTACGTTTGCCCTGTCGTTGACATTCACCAAAATCTGAAAACGAAAAGCACGGCCAGGCTGGCAAGCAAGCGAACGGGACAAACACAAACGATACGCTTCACGTCTACGACTAGTGATGAGATGGGAAGCGTAAAGAAAGGCATGGAAAAGTTTAGAAAAGCAAGCATGATTGAATGGAATGAGGAAAAAAAACGGAAGCTTTTCTCTAGTTGTATTGGTCGTCTATTAGCACGAAACGATACGATACCGAGCGGAAGTATGTCTTTGCTCTTTGCGGTGGTTCTATTTTAGCCAGTGAAGACAAAGGGTGCTCTTGTGGTTGCCTCTAGCGCATCGATAATAGTTCCTGCGGTGGTTCTCTTAAACCACAGTCTTTTGGTTTGTGAGGCGAGTGGAATTTCTCTATCGAGTGGAGTAAGGGGGGAAAAAAACACTTCATTACGGTGAGTTGCAGGGAATACGAGATGGATCCTACACCAACCGGAATGCCATTTGATCTCCAATCAGTGTGGTTTGAATCGGAAAGAATTTCTCACCTCAACATTGCACAGCGATAAAACAGGGTAATTTGGATTTTCTTTTATTTCCACATTTTTTTTCTAAATCAAAGTATATTTTTAAAATAATCAAAGAAATAAAGGCTTGATTTAACTGATTATATTGTTTTATTTGAATTTTTTATTATTTTAAACTCTATTCAAATTTAAAAGCTTTATGCTTCTACTAGCTACAAAAGATGCGGACGGAGTAATTCAATGAGCGCAAAAAACTCCAAACCAACTGAATGGGTTGTAATTATTTTGAACGATTCATTACATGGTACAATAATGATAAGCAATCACATTACACCTTCCGTATCGTGTCAGCGTAAACAACTCGTACTTGCGATTCAAACCGCAACCATTCTGCCCGGAAATTGTAACAAACACAGGCGCACACTACTAGCGCAGGAAAAGACGTAGCTCTTACCGGTTTGCCCATCTAAACCACCCGAAGTGTGCTCTCCGGTTTGCTGGAGCACCAAAAGCGAATGGCACTTGCTAATTAGCTCCCAACAAGCGCCGAAGCCACTCCACTTTTGCTTTGCCACACAAATAATGTATTATCCACTGGAGGAACATCTTTTTCTCTGCCTTTGCCGGTGGAAGTTCTTTGCGAACAAGTTTAACTCGAGCCAAAGCAAAGCACCGAGGCTTATAATTAAACGGATAATCCGACTTTGCTCGTGCACGGTACAAGATATTGGAGACCGAATAAGCTCCTATATCAGGGATGTTCGTATGCAATTTGTCACTTATGACCCTTGAGTAGAATAGCAACACAAAAAAACTCATAAGCAATACACAGCTGCCCAACTTCCGCATTGCGCCAAAGTTGAGGTGAACCATCGCTAAACTCCAACCCCCGGGATGGAGATTTTGGAATGTTTGTACAGATTTTAATTCTTTTTTGTTTCTCTCATTACCACGTCATGAACTTATTTTCCATCCACACCCCGGTAGCGGTAGGAATCATTAGCTGCACGCGGCTTGTTGGAATCGCTTGCACGTGGTCGTTGTACGCATGAGGCGCTTCGCTTCCGAGCGAGGTGGGAGGAATCGAAATTAGTAACAACACGTCTCACACATCATTTGGCGCGCACAGTTCGGTGTAACTTTTGCTCGTTCGCACTTGACTTGCTAATTGACGCTTTTGGCCAAACCGAAGCGCGGCGATGAGGTTCGAAAACTTTTTCACCACACTTGCCTGCTCATTACGCCCAATCACGGATCCAATGAAATGGAAATGGGGAAAGTTCGCGGCCAGCGGACTGAAGCGAAAACGAAATCTCGTCCATCAGGTAAAAAACACACACAAGGCTTGCTGCGATTGAAAAAAGGGAGAGAGAAAGAGAGAGGGGAAACATCCCATCCAGTCGTAGCTTCACAATGGAAGTTTGAAAAAAAAAAATTTCTTTCCGCTTGATCGTTTACTGTTTTGAGTTTTTATTTCCCCAACGCTTTGGGCCACCTGTCGCAGGCTTGATTTGCTGGCTAGATGATTTGATTTTAGCTCCCTTTTTTCCTGCCTTCCTTTGATCACGTAAACAATAGCATTAATCTTCATTACCGGACGGGAGTGTTTAAAGTCGCTCAGGGCAACCGGATGCTTACTAAGTGTCGAGGGAAAGTGATTTTCGCCAGCATGTTGTATGACTGGTTGGAAGCAAAAAACAAATGCTATTTCAGGATCTTTTGACCTGAATGTCTTAAAGTGCAAAAAGTGATCACAAGAATGAAATTAAAAACAATAGTTTTAAAAGAAATTTTCTCTTCAAATTATGCTATTTTTAACACAGAAACGCTTCATTAATGTAGCATTAGCTCCTTTCGAATTGAGCTATGTTTAGAATGTCTTTCGATTTCTTTCCGATTGACTGTATGAAATTTGTACTAAACCAAAGGAAAAAGACAATAAAAAGTACTAATAGTTCCATCAAAAACAAACACTAACGGAGATCTCAAACATCGGCACTACTCAATCGCAACGTTGATTCTGAAATGGAAATTGCATGTAGACGATGTCCAACGGATGTCATCCCGGCCAGTGTGGACTGGCGCAACACCCGATAACTCGTACATAATATAAACGATTCGGGTAGAGATTATGCTGAAGTTCACCAGCACTGTCGAGTAGGCATTTGGAGCTCACGTCCACAGTTCGTTCCCCATAATGAGATAGTTGAGGGTCTTTACCCGTTTGACACCATCCCGTAGCTCGCACGTCCACTCCAAAAGAAGGTTGACGATACCAATCTCGTCCTGGTCGGCGCGCACGGTCTCATTATAAGCGTGAATGTCCAGCGAAAAGACACGCGCGTGTCCGCGTTCACGGTGGGACCACCCCTGTCCGAATCTTTTGTTGCTACCGATACAGAAGAATTCCACAACACGTGCGGGAACTCGGAAAAGGTGCACGTACGGTGGCGCCCTGTGGCTACCACATACGCGGGTGGACGTGCGTCATTGATTCGTGGCTTGGCCGAGAGTCTGACAGTTTGAAATATTGGTATCATATTATTGGTTTCGATGCATATAAATCCAGTTTAAAGGTGCCGACGTTAATCGGATTGGTGGGAGATACGTGTGTGAGAGTGTGTGTGTGGATGCTACTTACGGTGAGTGGCAAGTATTGAATACGAAAAAGCTTTTCCCTCTTCCTTTCAAAGCTGATTGCATCTGCTGGTGGCACTGGTGCCGGAGACTACCAGTTTGACTTTGGAGCACATCGGTCATCGTTAGAGTGGTGCATTTCTAGCATGTGCACACACTCACACATACACAAGACACACCACATGTGAAGTCATCGTCGTTTTGATGCATGAGCGGACGTGTGATATTGGGTACGTGACACTGCTCCAAATGGAGGATATCATCAGTCAGAGGAAAATTGATAAGATTTCCTGCGCTCAGCCCGTATAGCCCGCGTGCCAACAGGAAACCGTTTTTGTGTTGTTGTCCACACACACACACATACACACACTCACACACATGATTTCTGCTTCATCCGCTACAGCTCGGTGCAGTTCGGGCTGGGTTGAGCTTTGTATCGTACCCGGCACGTCCTGAGAAGGAACGTTGCCAGAGCAACCGTTTCCGAACGGCACCCTGCTCCCGCTGGGCCTTCGCTTTCGGTTGTATTGTACTTTTAGCAACCATTGTACGCGGCTTCCTGGTGACATCCGTGTGACTGGCTGGCTGGCAGGCTGACTGACTGACGATCGGTGCAAGCTTCCTGTCACCTACCGTCAGCTGGCCAGCAAAAGGTGCGACGCATCATTTCAAAAGCACAGCGAAGCGCTTATCGATAGGGGATTGCAATGCCCGTTTGAAGTTACACGTCTTCAAGGGGAAAAACCTGGTACCACGTGTTGTGAGGTTAAGAATGTGCGATATTTTTGGTTGTAGTGGTAGTCATTGCTAGCGAAGTACTATCGGCAGAAGAGAAAATAAACCAGCCACGGGAAAAGCGTATAGAAATTGATTACGTTCCTTTGCTTTTTGAAAAAATACCTGATGTAAGAGGCCCTAGACACGCACTCAAGGAGAAAAAGACCAGGCGTCTCCATGTGTGGAGGTGTTTATGATCGCTGAGAGCTTCAGTGCGATTTATACATGGAAATATGCTCCTATTTATGTGCTGTAAGTTATTGGGCATCTCGTTTGTTATAAAAATATAAGAAGAAAATACACTTTTTATTTTAGATTAATTTTAATTTAACACGCCTGCTTTGATTGTACTGAGTTTTGTATTTTTGACGTTTCTCATTGTCACGCCATCTACAGGCGTAAAAAAAAATATTAAAATATTGACTAAAACATCTATTTTGAATATCTAGTAACGAGTCCCGTTTCCATCGCCTCGCCTTTCTCATTTGTGTAATTGTTTCAACACATTACGGCCGATACAGCACCCTTCAGATGGTCGTAAATTTGTCTTCCAAACTTCATCAACCGTCCAAGTAACTCACGGGTAGTGAAGCTAACTCTGTTACCGAATGAGCCTGTGTGCTAAACGACCACCAGGGGGGTCCCCTTCCCTTAAACCATCCTTTCCGGTGGCGAAGCACTGCCAACACGGTACAGCAATTTGTTGATGGGAAGGAAAAGTTTTCTCGTTAAGCTAAACAGAAACCCGGCTTCAACGCTCGATGCAGCACTACCCAGCGCGTCGATAAAGAGAGCAGCCCGTGCGAATGGGCAGCGAAAGGATTGCAGGTGGAAAATAGTTCTGCGGTTTTAGAAACGATATCAACAGCCGACCATTGGAAGGTAATTTTCATGGCTCGTTCCCAAGCCCTCGCCGATGGAAGGCGCGATTGGTTCACGCCGGCATGGATGGCCCGCGGGCAAAGGGACTCCAATGGACTCGCTAGTTGCGTTTCAGGCCACTTGAATATGAAAACAGCTCAATTACGGCTAATTAAGCCACACAACAGCGCCGAGCAACAGCTAAAAAACAATCGCGTTTGCTGTGGTGCGATTTTTTGCTCCACCCGCAAGTGGTGTAATCCTGACGGCTAATTTTCGCCAACCGCTTAAGAACGCGCGAAAGGGCGTGAAGAAGAGTGGGTATTGGTTTGCCTTTGTGATTATACCGACCGCACCGGTTTACCCGATCAAGCAGAAGTGGGATGCAAAGGAACAAGAAACACGCGGCAGGCAAGACACAAAAAATCAGTGGTAAAGTTTTATCCTAACAGATAATCAGCGTGATTTCCTTTAGCGCCACGCGCAGCTGCTTCGAAGAGGGACGGGAGAACCGTTTGCTTGTTAAGGGTGATGATGAAAGCCTGTTAATGATCACTTTACCTTTCTCGATGGTTAGTGATTGCTGGTGTGACCGTTGGATGAGGTTTCATGCTTTCTTTTTTCTATGTGTGGTTGAAGCGTGCAATTTCATACACTCCTTCCTCACAATTAATTGGCATTACAGTAAGGGACAGTTTTTGTCACGTGTTCTATGTTATGAGAGTTGAAGTTTTTTTTTGCAAAATGTATATTTGTGTTTAAAATATTTTATTAGTTTACTACATTAATTATTATTTTTATTAGAATGATACACAATTTTTGAGAGTAGATAGCAAAGAAGATTAAATTTATCAATAATTGTATGTTTTCCTGGATGCGTTTGTAGGAATGTATAAGTGGATGGAGTGCAATGAACAAATCAGATTAATAATATTCTAAATGCGGTGATAAAACGAAACAACTCAAATTACTTTCCACAGCGTGCATCACTGTAAGGACCGATTACTTCCCCGTTCCGGAAGGCCATTGGCAGAAAAGCGAACGACAAAACCTTCCTCCGCTTCCTCCGCAGCACGCAAGCACAATCGTACGTGCTGACACTGGCATACCGCAAGAACTACTACCGACTACAATACGGCACAACACACAAAAACGAAGGTGGAAGCAAAAACAACAACAGCACAAAAATAAAACGGATGCGGAACACTACAGCGAACAGGAATGGATCGGAATGGAGATGAGAACACATTGATATAATTATTACAATACGTACGTGCCTTCCTGATATGGGCCTTCCTCGCAGAGCTCGTGTATCACTTCATTAGTGCCGTGGTAGAGTTTGTTGAAGTGGTCCCGCTGATGAATATTCATGCAGCGTCGGGTGTAGCTTCGTATACAGTGCAGTCCTTTGTGGAGATCACTGTGTGGATGAGAAAGGCACAGGAAACCGGGAGATGAGTAAGCGTTGTCACAGATGCGTTTAGCCGTTTCTTAGCACAATCATGAAGATGATCGAATAGGGTTGAAGGATGTTTGATTTTTCGCTATTTTTTTCGAGTGAAAAACATTCACCGATTTTTATTCTTCCCACTGTGGCTTTATCAAACATCATTGTTCAATTACGATAAAATCACAAAAACATCTTTTCTCGCCTTTCCGTCGGCATCTAGTGGGGCTTGAAAAAACATTTATTGTCCTCCGTGCAATCACCGCTTTTACGATCGGCACTGTAATGCTCTAATGAAGCGAAGGATTTTTGGCAGCAACCAAGCGACGGTCCCGAGAGTAGGTCAAACGAGCGGCTAAACGTTTTTTATGTCCCCTTCGAGGCACGCTCCTCGAACCGGGACCGCCGTGTGCGTGCCCTCGTTTCGATGTTCTCGGCAAACCCACCAAAACTAGCGCATCGGTGGTTGCTGAAATGGAAGCAGCGCCTGAAGGTCTCCAGGTCGCTAGATCTCCAAGAAAGCCGACGCGGATGCTGCACGCAGACAGCGAGTCGGCGCTTGGTTGAATTGATTTACTGTATAATGAGCGCCGGCTAGCCACGGTGGCGCCCGAACCAGGGGAAGTAAAATCCTGGCGCCAGAATTCTTTGGTGATGCCGATGTGGCATGTGGAAGCGTGATGCGGACAACAAAGAAAAACACATTTCCGGCGGCGTTAGACGGAGTTTGATCCTAATGGGAACGATTTGCCAGAGATGCGGTGGATGTCAACGGTTTGCTGGATGCTGGAGGATGATAGTAGAGCACTTAAAAGTGATATGTCATGAATATTGGTGTATGAGAGTGACATACCTGCTCTAAAGAATGGTTGAAATTTATATTACAGCTTTGCCTGAAAGTGTACGCGGTATATAGTTATAGAAAGATATTTTTAAACCATTTTAGAGGACGGAAAGTCTCTATGATGACTTCAGAAAAATATCATCTAAATATATCCAATTCAAAATTAAGTATGCATGTGTAATCGATCATACCAAAGTATACCGTGAGAAAAATATCACGTGATTGAAACACATATTATCCACAGGATTATTGTTGCTTTTCATATAACATTATTAATCTTGAATCGTTTTACACTAAATTCCATTGCGTTTCGCTTTTAATCGTCAGACAAACCTCCTCATCCACACCCGCATTTATTTCATTTGCTCATTCATCTTGATCAAACAGACATAGAAAGCCTCAAAACACCCACACATCTCATTCATTAAATGTCAGCTGTCGCGTGCGGGATGAAGTTTAACTGCCAGCCGAACACCGAGCACCACATTAAAACCTATCATCACCACGCTGTGTAAAATGACACGCTCACGCGCGCGACTCGCGGATGGGGAGTGTATGTAGAACAATTATTGATTTACACGCAGTGGCTAATTATGTCGTAGCGCAAAAACACCCACACAAACCCGTTTGCTGAACCCCGGGTTTTGGGCCGGAACCATTTCAACGACGCTTCATGATCTGATAACGAGCCATAAAAATGAGACCCGGGGAGTGACGCGTGAAAGGGAAATCATTTCATTAGGCAATGCAAAGTTTCGCACCGAACACTCTTCCGGGCGATAAAACATTCCGGCCTGGTCGGTGGTACCGACAATGATGGTGTAATTTGTCTCAACATATCTTCCCCTGCGTTGGCAACGGGAGAAAGGCACGAGAAAATACACATTTCGTACGCACATTTGGCATCGTAATCATTTTGCGGGCAACGGCAAACCCTTTCTGCTGCTCTCTTCGCTGGTATTTCCGGTTATCAGTGGCAGTAACAACAGTCTCCATTTTACGGCTATCATACACTTCCTCGCCTCCATAATTGCCAGCCCATTTCCGGTTCCGAATCGGACGGTTCCGCGTAAATTACTCCCACCGTCCTTTTAAATTGAGTTAATTTCATTAGGAAATTTTCACAAAATTGAGTTCACTACCCCCTGCCAGCCCGCGCCGCGGTTGGGGTTTGCATTTGTTTCGATACACAAAGCCTAGCGTTGCGGGTGGGAAAGCTAATGTTGAGGTTAGGTGTCATCCTTCTTTCGCACGCAGGTACCCCGACGAAGGGTCGTGCCGTGGTTCGGTCGCTGTAGACTTTTCCGCACACGTGCGGCTGCTTTGCTTGCAGGGGTTGTTTGGCAGAAAGTTTGAAAAACCACCGCCTACTCTGCGTGTGTATGAGAGCTGTCATTATTCATTCCACACGTCGTTGTTGTCGTCGTCGTCGTCGTCGTCGTCGTCGTTGGCGCACATGTGCGTCCACTTGGGGAAGGATGTCATCCAAGCTGCGGCACATACTTTTGAATGGGCCTTTTTTCGCACACTTCCGCTTGCCTCGCTATCGCAGCGAACCACATGCCTTGGAATGTGCTGTGGGCCGTAGCGTCGTCGGAATTATGTCGTCAACGCGCATTCGAAAGACAAACGCATCCCACCGAGGATAGCACGTGACGACGCGGAGTGCGTCGGGTTTTGTCATCATTCAGACTCCGGACTGGATCGGCTGTTCGTACGGAGGTACAAAAATAAACGCATACAAATACACATACACTGATACACGGAGCGAAGCTCACAGGAAATACTGTGAGGATAATTTAAACTAGTAGAGAAAAAACTGCTCGCCCCAGGTTCCTGTTTTGTGCACACTTTTCTTTTCCTACCGAAAATCCCAAAAACAAAAGAGTGAGACACAAGCACACGGCACAGCGTCCGCAACCGAAAACGAGCAGCTTTCGTCATAAATTTTAATTACGTACCACATGTGAGGTTTGGATTCGCTTCGTTGTGTGTGCTTTCGCTCGCATACAGTCGTAATTTGGGTTCAGCCGTCGTTTTAACCCATCACGGCATGGTCTGTGTTGCACGTTTTGTGGGAGATTGTGGAGATATGTTTGCATTATTATCCATATTCTATGGTTTAAACTTTGTTTGCCTTCTCACAGTTCGGTTGGATGTGATAAAAGATTAAATATTTTAATATTTGTACAATATCCAATATTATTAGCGTACATACATTTTCATCCAATCCAAAATGCCTCATTGTACTAAAAATGTTCTAAAAAATTTGAAGAATTTAACATTTTTATTTGACGCTTTTTAGTACAATGAGGCGTTTTCTTTCAGAAACGCCAGAAACTAGGCAATTTGCACAAACTTTTGGTTTTCCATTAAAATGTTTGTGTAATTCATCTAAGCTTTAGACTTTTCTCGTAAAATACTACAAGAGTGAGACTTTAGCCTGTTTCCATGCCAGATTAATTGTTTACTCGCCACGTCTCACACCCTCCACCACTAATTAGTGATAATTACAATAAAGCAATAGCAAAATAAAGCCATTCAGTGCTCGTTTTAGTTGCCTGCTGGTCTCGTGGCTTTCGTGTACGTGTCATACTACAGAGGTTTTGATTTGTACAGAAAACCGGCGATGCTGGCGTGTGCAAAACCCGGTATCTTCTATCCAGCCAGGAATCCAGCCAGGGATCCAGTGGTAATTAGATGTGTGCACATAAAGTTGCTCCGTTTGCCGGTACGCTTCAGAGCGCAAAACGAACCACTCAGCATACGGTCGTGAGTTGGGTTGGGTTGCTTCGGTCGAAAAATGAATATAATTTCGCCTTAAACACAGTCTTTATGTTAACCATCTTCCCAGCAGCTTGTGCTAATGAATTCACATAGAAACCCGTCCCGATCGTACCGTTCCAATCGTTTCTGGCAACCTGCTCCCATGTGCACGTGCGTGTTCGCACTTGACCTTATCGGGGTGGGGAGTATATTCAAATCAATTCCGATCATCAAACTCTCCATGTCTGTCGAGAAGAACGTGCAGAAAAAAAGATAACCATTCAGGCATAACAGATAAATCGAAACAATTCTATTTAAAATAAGAACCTAGGTACAGTCGAAATCCGGTTTCCATCGAAGAAGAAACATCTTTTCGTTGACCAAAACTCAAAGCCTGCTCTTCGAAGTGTCGATGGAAGTCGTAAAACCATTCGGGTATGTAATTGAGTGTTTTTGTTTGTGGGTCCGTGTTCATTTTCACACCCACTTTCTCCCTTTTCCTCACGCTCTCTCCCTCTCCCGCTGTCCAGTCCCCGGGCTCGGAAGGATCAACTCAGACACTCTGGTCTTTATGCTCCTTGACCGAAAAGTTGTGAAAAAGGGTTGTGAAAGATTAATCCTTCACTTTCTTTGCAATCCTTTACAGTGACCTCTCGTATACATCATGTCGGCCTGCGTCGGTCTCCTACTGCCTTCCACCAAGCGTACACCGTCCGTACGGAATGGATTGGCAGGCAGGCGCCGTGTGTGACATGCATGAATTCGATAAACGGACGTCTCCAACGTCGTGAGGCGTCTAGCGGTTGGGATGAGGTCCGGACACATTTGCCTTGCTGACATTCGCCTGGACGATGACATCACCTACAAACACACACACACATGCATAAGGATGGTATCTTTGGAAGAACTTTACAAGAACGTTTCAGGATCACCCGGTCTTACCCGGTGGTTTAGTTTCTCGAAGGCAGAGTGGCGGTCGGAGTTGTCGAAGAACGGACCATCAGCCAGCCCGTTATCTGAACGCTGGTGTTCTCCGTTTCCGGTCACTTTGCACACGATAACAACTGTATCCTTTCCCAAGACCCGAGAGTCCGAGTCGCAGTCCGAGTCTCGTATTTGCTTAAGTCGATTTGCTACCATTCTCTGCATAATCGCCGAGCAGGAAAACTACCGGCACGCACCGGAGTCGGACGGAGGCAACACGGGATGGTTTCGGGTTTTCCGTATTTACTAAGTACATCTGTTTGTTGGCACTGTTTGAGTCCGGCTTTGGGTTCAGGTTGGGGAACTTTGAGCCCGTCACTCCGTCCCAGCACGCAGGAAAGGGAGAACGTCGCCCCTTCCCGGGGCCGGTTGGAAGTTCATCGATGTTTACGTTCGTGCGCTTCACTGGACAAGGAAAGCTCTCGCCCTGAGGGCGCTCTCGGCACGAGACTACCACAGCGTCCAGCGTGGAAGCATTCCGTGCCAGTTCATTTATATTTCATCTGATTTGATATGTGAACTTTTTGGCAGATGGACCAAGCCCTGGCGTGCGTAAAAGTGTCCCACTGCGTGTCTCGCAACGGTCGATGCACCTGCCAGGTTAACTTCCCGAGCTCGAGTGCGATTACGTCCCAGTCGCTCGTCCCCTTTTTTGGTAAGACTCCTCAAAACCGAGCTCGTTTTCGCACAAAAACGGTGAGGAGTAATGTTTATTTATGTTGAAATGCATGTTTTATTTGAGCCGAGCAAATAGCAATAGCTTGCCGCCGCCCTAGCTCTATCTATCGACCGTGCATGTGTGGCCGTTTATGGAGACGACGACGCTTGGTCCGCGAAACGTACCGGCGGGTGTACTCCAGGGAAGTTGATGGTAGAAGATTGCATCGCAGCTACAGCGACCGAAAGCAAAAACCATGTTTTCCTTTCGCTCCACTAAAACTCTAAACCTCCTGCTCGAAAGGAAATTGCAACGTTTTGCCCCACACGGACGGAACATTTCGGTCCTGGGTCCGTGTGCCCATTGGGAAAAGAATTTTGGGCTCCGCTCTCTGGTTGCATCTTCTTGAACGGTTTTGAATTATTTGCTACATCTTTCCATCCGAGCGTCGGTTTCGGTTGGGATGGGGATGCATTTTCTTATTGAATTTTTAGCCCCGGTATAGTCGGTTCCGGTTGGAATGAGTCCTGGTTTGACCCTGGTAGTTGGTAGATTCATTCATCTCCATTTCAAGTTCCCGGAACGTTTCCGCTACGATAAGATTATATTGTGGCAGGCGTAGGTGTTTCAACATTCGATCCTATTGGATTTATGAGAAAAAAAAAAAATAAATAAACGAAGCATCCAACCGGTGCAGGAAGGAGTCGGTGTACGATTTCGTTCATTTTCAACGTCATGGACTCGGTAGAGTCTGATGTGCTCGACAGGATTACGGTAGTGACGAGTGGCACAATCATGTGTGATGTTGTTATCGTGTAGGTGAGAGGTATTTGCAATAATAAAATATCTCGAACGGGTTGATGCGTATTGATTTCTATTGAAGCTGTTTGCGTAGACAAAGAGGGGATGATTCTGTAATACTTCAATCAATCTCTCTTGGACGGAAAATTTAGTACAACATGACGTATAAATGCTTCATGGTTCTCATGAAAAATATGCTTTATTGAAACAAACTGGATGGAAACAAAGCTTCAACAAATGTATATGAAGTGCATAAATAAAGTTTTGACGGCCCGAATAAAAGCATCCTGCTGCTTCAAAACGCTCAAAAACACATTCCCATGCTATACAAATTAAACACAATTGCCCCAATCACTAAGGCTTGTGTGAGCAGAGGCATAAACCTTGGAATGAGACGGTCTTTCGAGAACTTTTTTTCTTGTACTGGGAGTCATCATCACAAACCACAAACTTTTCCCATCGACTCAGCTCATTTCCCAGCCACTGCGACAATTTCGTGTACTAATAGCACCGGATTGAACAGGTACTGGTTCGGAATGCGATTGGATTGACAGCGTGAAGTATGTGTGGGAATGTGACGGAATGATCCGAATTCCGAACCGACTCAGGTTGACCGGGGTTGACGCGCGAAAGCTAGCACAAATTAACCTCCCGGGTGTAGATCACACTAACACACGCATACATGCGATCTAAGCCACTACTCGGGGAGTCACGGCTCAGGTTTTTTTTTGTTGGTGGATTTCGTTTGCTCCAAGGAGAGTTGTTTAGAACCGAAAACCGAAACGGAAACCGTACAGGTAGAATTCGAATTTGCTCACGAATTTGCTCCCAACCTAGCGCCCAGACCGGATCGGAACGGAAATGTGTTAAAACGTTAAATTAGAAAAGTTTCTCACTTCTAATTATTCGCCCGGTTCGAGGTTCGCATATTATCACGACAGTCGCTTAGGATCCTCCCCGAACGATGACACACACACACACACACACACACACACTCACACATACAAGACCGTATGGAATAGTTGGCTTCTCGGATGATCTCGCTTCTATGTGTATGTGGATGTGTGAATGAAACTCGACGACACAACCGAAATAGTTTGACACGTTCCGTTTCGCGTTCGCCGACGAAGCGGGAGCATTCAGGGGGAGGGTTTCGGACGTTCCGGGTTTCCGGTTTGTCCGTTCCTGTTTGTTGCCATCCGGTGGTTCGGTACCGAAGCACCAACCGACCCGATAGTTTTGTTGTTCCGGTGGTTGTTTTGGGGTTTCCTCTCCTCCTCGACTTTTGTCGAAGTTTCGCAGCTGTTTCCGGTGGAGCTCCGGTGGGTGCGGGCGCGTTCGGTATGGCGAGAGACGCACACACACAACAACGGCGGCAGCAGTAGTAGCATGTGGTTCACAGAACTTCAACTGCATCCGACCGGATCGGTCTGTGGTTTCGTGTCGGAAGGGTTCCACCCGCAAACATCCAGGTGGAACTGCTTGTGGGCCTTTGAGTGAGTGTGAGTAGCCAGCCCCTCTATTAGAGTTGAAGATTGTGGTGGGAGTTATTAATTCACCCACCGGGGGCGGGAGTATAATAATCGAGTGGTTTGGCTGTGAATAGCAATGGTTTGCGGTGCTGGGTGTATTGTGCACAGGTTTCTCCGAGTGCAAGCGCGAAACTGAGATAAACGGTCCAGTAAGTGCAACTTTCACGCATCGAAATATGGTGAACTTCACCGTGAACGTCTTGTTGCCTACTTTCAGGCGTTTCGGTAAAATCGCTTGTTTCAACCACCTTTTTGTAGGGGAAGACATCGTCTTAGCGTTGATAATAATTTGAGATAAGAATATACTATGGCTACAAAGAAAAACATCAAATTAAACTCGCTTCATTTGAAATAATTGAATACTAAATTAAATTTGAAATAATAAATACAATCGTGAATGACTGACATTGACCGATTATTTTAAACTAGATTATTTTAAAAATAATACATTCTTTATTTGATATGATATTCTGTACATTCTAAAGAGTCTTATTATCTCGAAAGAAAGAACATACATCTTATTAATAGCACATAAAAGGGAAAACAATTAGCATAATTCAGAAAAAGGCAATCTGCTTAATAAATCACATTATCATGCTTCATATCAATATAATTCTACCGTAATCCTCTTTTTAAAGTCAATATTTCACCATGTCCGCAAGCGATTACTACCCATCAAAAGTCATTCCCTTGCTTCTATATAAAAAAAGGAACCCTATGCAAAGGTTAACAAGGCAAGCAAAGCTTACTGCACAAACCAACGCATTGATGGTTCATCAAACGGTGACGGCAGGGGATCTCCTTGAAAGTCCACTGTCTAACTTACACGGTTGTCAGAGCCTGAAATCAATACCGCAACCCGTGCCCTTGCTCGAAAGAGCCAGCACGTAGCACCGTTGTGTGTGTGTGTGTGGTACGTGATTACGGTTTGCCGGTTAAAATTGACCGACACGACACTAGGAACGGTCCTCCTTCTATACCCAAAAAAAGCCACCAGTCCTGCCGAAACGAGCAGCTAGATTCAATGAATATATTGCGGAAGATGACGGGTATGGGAAACACGGTTGGGAACGGTTGGTTTGGGGCTTGGTTTTACTCACGGGCAAAGTTTATCCAGCTCCTCCTTCTTGGTAACGAACGACAGCTCCGATGTAGCCGAGAGAACCTGCAGGGGTCGCGTGCACTGCACCAGCTCCTCCTGCCCGCAGTCCTCCGTAATAACCTGTCGTACGAGCACTGCAAGAAAATGAAAGAAGAAAAAATGAAAACCCCAAACGCAACGAACGGTTAGTGCCGAACGAGAGGAAACGTGTGCGATGTCCGATGCATCCCGGATCCGTCGTAGCATGAAGCTTTGTGCATGGGGACGATTAGGACAATTTCAATCATGATACGATGCGGTACCGCTACAGCGGTGTCATGTGCGCGATTCGTTTTTTCTCTCCTCTCCTGCGGCTCCCACAGCGCCAGTGGCCACTGCAAAACTGATGACACCGAAGGAACGATCCGGTGCGAAGGACCAAAACGGGTTCGCCTCAACAAGGTATCCGAAAACTCGTCCACCCTCAGGGGAACGCAGTGGCCCCGTTGGCGATTCCGATCAACCGTTAACATTGATAGGTTAATCGCCCGGTGGCTTAGTAAGCGAATTTTACCAATCTCTGCCGGTGCAACCCGGGGTTACCCGTCGGCTCATCGGTCGTCGGTGTGTCGGTGTGTGACTGTGGTGATATTAATCTCATCGACATTTGAAATCCCTTTTAATGAGGGAGCTTTACGACGAGGCAGCGACTTTGCCGGATTTTGCGGCTGGGGTGCAGTTTAGTTTATGGGTTAAATCTGATTGAGAAGCTAAGTGTACGATACAGTGGTGGGTTTTTTTGAAATATTTCAAACTTGTAACATTTCATGTGGAAAGTTATTGTTTTGATTACAACTAGCAAATTTCCAACAAACCTTAATTTAATTTAGAATAGATTTCATTTCATTTATGGTTTACATAAATTAAGTATAGACTGTAAAATTTACCAGTATTTATATTGAATTTTATACAATCAAAGTGTCAGAAGGTGCTATTAATTATCTCTTGTTTTATTGTAATTATCATCGACTTATGCCAGCCTGTGTCAGTTGGATTCACTATAAATACCTAGCAAACTCTGCGTAATAAATAAATCCCAGAAATAATTGATGAATTGCATAGTTTTGATTTATTAGCTTCTACGTTGCTCTATTTCACTCGAAAACGAATGCTACGAATGCCGACGTTCGTTTGTTTTTTAGAATTAATAACTTTACCGATGAAATTCCTTTCTCTGCAAGAGATTGATTCAGGAGGTCAGCCTGTAACGCCCGTATGATGCCGACGTATTAGCAGGGAACGTACCAAATACCGACCTCAAGCTCGGTTCGAGCATGTGAGCTGCAAATTTACTACGATTCACCCTTTGCGTCGACTAATCTCTTCCATTATTTAGCCAGCGCCATTTCAATCAATCTATTCCTCCGGGATGGTTAGCGGGGTCAGGGCAGCTGCACGAAGCGACAAGAAGTACATCTCAATTAAGTTCATCTCAAACACGGTCAAACCTCCCCCAGGGGTTACTTTGATGGAAAGATATTTGTAAGCTATCGTGCCAGCAGAGCAGCCTACGATGCGGTGGCAGAACGGGCAAGATCCTTCTGCTAGAAGCTATCGCACTCGGGCAGATAACTTTTACACCCGTCCCGGCACATACCTTCTGAGGGCTCGCATTTCATGCGTCATAGCTATAATAATTATCGTCCCGAAATCCACCGCTGCCCACCCGCGTGCCCCGAAACTTTCCCGCCCTAAGAGGGTAATTGATTTTAAACTAAAATTTAATGTTGGTCCCGGATTTAGGGGCTCAAGCTGGAGCACGGGCTCTGCACACATGCTCACGTAACCAAAACGCTTGTCGGGTCAGTTGAATGCGCTTCAACACCACGCGCGCATTTTCCGGATTCCGGTGCGGAAGATGTGCGATATTTAAATGCGATTATCTGGCGGAAACAAAATTGCGATCTATTTTAGATTGCTGTAGCACTTTGTGTGGAAATTAGCAGCGATCAGTGATCAAACGGCCGAATGGGGCTTTTGTCTGTGCTGAAGCAGGTGGTATGGTGCAACGAAAAAGTAAGCGTGGATTTTTTTAACACATTTTCATGGCTGAGTTGGTTGAGTGGTTTAGTTTTTACGCATAGAGTGACAATATAAAACCATCGGTATGAAAGCAGAGTTGATTTAGCTTTAAATTTATTCATGACTTTTTTTGTCCTCATAGGCAGCACAATTTATTCCCACTGCAAACGAGCGAGCGATGATGAAATATTGAAATGCTCATATTTTGTGGTTTGAATGAAAACATGCACAATCAAAATGCATATAAAATAAATAGTCATTAAATCAATACTCCAATCAATAAAACATATTTTCCATGTGGCTATTAAAAAGGATCATTTGTAACCGAAAGATTCTTTCAGCGTAGGTTATGCTCATTCCAACAAGTGTCGTATTATGAACGTTTCATAGTACATTATTCCCACACAGATGTCATTACGTCCGTGTGTCAGAACCGGAGAACGACGAGCTTGAACATTTCTATTTCAATCGTTCCGCATGCCGGCTTATAAGACAGACCCACCGGCCGACTAAACTTTGCCAATGAAGGAAACTAAATTAATTTATTTAATTATGTATTCATTTTTCGAGCACATCAGTTCCACTCTATCGGACCAAGCCCGATCTCTCTGGTGCTCGTCCGCGTAGCGACCTCCTCATCAGCCTCGGTCAGCTGCCAAACTTGCTGCATAAGCGAACGCTTCCGGACGCGAGTGTCGGTAAGCCGTACATTGTTGTCACGGTACGACTAATTACCGGAAGATTATGAACTCCAATCCGCTGGCAGCAATGGAACCAAACGTGGTACATACACACATACAAACGGCCAGTGATGAGAGGGAAACATCGAGGCGTAGTAGGCGTGCTACGTTTTTAAACCTGGTATCGGCGGTGGTACCGTATTGAGTTGCGTTTTCGGGTCCGGGAGCACTCTCTGCGCGGGCTTAGGGGTGGGTGGGTGGGATTTTAATTACAGAAACCGGCGTTCCGGGGTTCCAGCACGTGCAACCCGTCAACTTAACACGCGCAAAATGTTTAGTGCGCATAAATCGTGCGCTTGGTATTCGGTACGGGGCAATGATTTCAAATTCGCTGTTCGACGCTCTTGCCGGGACGAGCGAGTGGAAAAGCTTGCCGACATAAAGTATATGACAACGCGGTACGGTTACGTCGTTAGATTTGTTGTCTCGCATTTGCGCGAGAAAGGGACTCGGTGTCCAACGCCGGATGCGTGGAATTAATCACCTGGTAACGCTTTCGTATTTACGGCAAAAGTTCGCCTCGGAATAGGATTAGTTGAACGCAGCGAGCTTAGTGCATCAATCGGTTCACGACTCAATTGCACAGCGGCACAGGTGGGTAAGCTCTTGTTAGTATGTTGGATCGGAAAACCGAACTTTTTGGGCTTCAATGTGCAGCATGGATTGCTCTTTGTTTCACCCATATTTACGATTTTTTCAGAACAGGGCTTTGGCATTTAATATTCGATAATTGGAAAAAACTATTAATTAAGAGATTCTACGACTTTTCAGGTTTTACGATCTACATATTTTATAAACATAACCATTTAAAATAAGCCATGCTTCAACTCTATCCTACTGTGATAATGGATGATGTACTTCGCGCCTAGAGGTATGCAATGTAATTTCATTAGTACGAACTAAATCCATTTCCCTTTCGCTGTATCTGATTTATTATCAAGCTTTAATGTTGGAAAATATTGAAAGAACTTTTCAACAAAAATTTCCACATCTACCAAATGATAATACAAAAGTTATACAAATAAAACCAAAAAGAAATGCTTCAAAAAATCAGCAATAAAGCGTATAAAACCTCGTTGAACCAACAAAATGTACATAAATCGACCAACACTCCAAACACAAAACCACTCTAATGAAGCAAGTAAATAAACATTGCCTAATCAAGATGACTCCTCTATGGACGAATAGTTTTTTGTGGCAATTTATTAACTACGTAGGGTTTTTTTCTGTTTGGATCCAAATTCTCCGAGTTCGCTCTTCACATCATCATCATTTGTGGTGTATGAGATTGTACCAGGTCTTTTTTTAACCAATTCTTGTGTTTGGCTTGTAGTTAAATTAAGCTCGTGAGTGCCCGATATCGTTCCGCCGTGCAAGTGCTTGATCGATTCGACTGCAGTTTCCTCTTTATTTTGTTCCCATGCTCTCGCACGTCCGGTAGTTTCCAGTCAGCGCGGAGTTTGAGCTCGGGTGAATTTTAATTAAATGTGAACAGAGTGCAGAGTGCAGTATGGATTCTGTTTTTTTTGCATGCATCCTGTGTGTGTCGCTGCCGTTGTTGGTGTTGTTGCTGCTGTTGATGATGATTATATTGCGTCGGTGTTTTTACGCTCCACCGAACTTTCCTGCCGGTGCAACCGGGACGGGAAGCAGGACGGAAAGGTGGAAGGTGGAAAATATTGCAATCACAATTGCACTATATTTCTGCGCTTTTGCTGCCACGCTCACGTACTTCCGAGCGCGCTGGATTCGGCATTTGTCTTTCGCACGACGTTCCCGCGCTGGGGACCGCGACGGGGTCAGCCCTCGGTGTCAGCCATAATTGTCCGCAACTATTCACCCGAACTACGGACATCCCCAAGCTCCGTCCCGGGCCACCGTGGGAGCATTCGTAGGGTCTTTTGTTTTAAAATTTTATTTGATTATTTAACAACAGATGAAATCGTTAATGAATAACGAGCCGCGGACTCGCGGCCAAGCACGCACCTGCTGGTCGGGAACAAAGTGGAACGAATTATCGAACGCGAGCGCATAAGATAGGTCCCGGGCCGTGAGGTTTATGAGGTTGTGAAATATTCCCCTCCCAACCGTGCCACACAGTTTGCCGTGCGGGAATCGTATTGCACACTTTGTGGAACTGAACGTGGAATTGAAATCGTGCAGGACGGGTTTAATGGAAGAATTTTTATTTCGACTTCGACAACCATTAACCAGCTACCATTTAAAAAACAGATTGTGTCACTAAAGACACTCACAAAAGATTGTGTCACTAGTTTATCAAATGTATTAATGAATTTATTTTAATTCACAATATTTCATTTATTTATCTTGTTCTCTATTCTCAATGTATGGTTCTTGGGGAAGATAATTGAATTGCAATTTTTTTAATTGCATATATGCTGTTTTTCAAAGCCTTAACACACATCGCATAAAAATTTATCACTCTAAACAAAACCGATCGAATATTCTCATTAGAACAAATTATCGTTCGAAATGAAACATTTGATCAGAAACTGTTCCATGGCCTACTCAACACTACCAATTACTCTACCACATCGGTCGTGTCACCCACCCTTTATGGTACGCACAAAGGTGTCCCGAAAATGAAAATAAAAATAAAAATTCGTTCAAAATTCGATTTCACGAGCGCTAACAAATTTCCCACATCGATTTCACGTTTTGTACCTACGCCCCCAAAACGAACGGAGCCTTCCTCCACACACTCGCACCAAATTGAAAAACACGACATTGTGGCGAGCAATTGCAATTGCGTGTAAGTATGATTGCTTTACGCAGCGCAGCCCACCAGCACGGAACGAGGAGCATCCGAACCTTTGAAAATGCCGTCAGAGACACCTCCGCACTCGGTCGGGTCCCGTTGGGTTTCGTTTTAATTGATTTTGTTAACAACAACCCCACTCGGCGGGTTCGGTGGGTCTGCCCGATGAGTCTGTGACCACACGGCGCGTTGGTTCCTATGCGACGCAAACGCATGTCCCCGTTCCGTCATGCGATTAGCAAACGCATGGGGCGTGCACGGGCGCGGCATAAGCGCGAATTTTCCCAGACCCGCGTGTTTTTGGTGAAGCGGGGTGAAGAATGGTGAGCAGCGAATCCGGCGAAAGTTCGTTAAGCGTTCGACCTCACAGTATATTAGCTTTGGTGGTGCGGTCTGCTTTATACTGCTTCTGCCGGATCGATTGTTGGTTTTTCGTTAGCAGCTGGTTCTCTACCGCGCATCCTTCTGACAACCCCTTCGGCGAAAATCGAATGCGAGCTTAACGTCTCCCAGTACCTTTTCGCCCCGTTCCGAATCCTCGGGACATGTAAATAAATGTAATTTGCCGAAATCGGCCCCCGGGGAGATGAGATAAGCAGGATGGGAGCGGAAACCCAGCGGAACCATCCCACAGAATCCGCGATGCAGCCCCCAGGTTCGGGCGGTGTGCATCGTGTTCAATGCACGGATAATGGGGTGCACCGGCTACAATACCACAGGCACCGCTGTCGCTTCGTTTCGCACACAAAAGCGAGGATACTAACCCATCCGACCGACAAGTGGTGCCGAGGTTCCGGGTTCAGTGTGCAGCATGGTTTTTTTTTACAGCCACGTTAACATTTCTTGCTGCGCTGGCTGGCTTCGTACCATATTTTGCTTGTTTTTTATATCAACGTACGTTGCGAAATGATAGCGTTGGTACGTTAGCGATGTAAGAATTTAAGGTGATCGGACTTTACATGAAAGATTCGCAACCGGAGAGCCATTAGGCGGTGTAGCTTAGAGCTAGAAGCTACATATTTCTTTTTTAATGGATGCATTACTACATTACAGTTCGTTTGCCCAGGGGGTTTCGTAAAAATGACTTGAGTTTGAGACATTCGTTTTTTCTATACCCAGTATGAGAGTATAATATAACAATTTTCATAAATAATAATTAGAAAAATTTCAAATATTTAGATCCATGTATAAATTGAATAGATCTGCAAAACACGAAGTTGAATTTTGACGAAACAAGTCAAAATATGATGTATATTTCTACACGTGGCTCTAACAGAAAAGTACCGTGGTTACTTTGATGTTTATTTTCTTCGTGTACTAAAACATGTACTAAACAAAGCTAATAACAACTGTTCTAACAGTACACGCTCCTTACCTCACACAATCAAACAGAAATCCAAATAGAAGGATCTCATATGCTCTCCATAAAACCATCGTTGTTTTTCATGTAAATCACAGTCAACGAGTCGGTGAGATTAATGAAGCAAAGCACAACATTTCATCATCACACTTCACCTTCGCCCCACCTTAACCTTCGCCCAGGGGCGAGTTCAATCGAAAGAGATTTGTGTAATGACAACAACATGAAAAAAATCCACCGCAACATACTTGGTTAGTAACACGACAAAAAAAAAACAACCAAAGAAAAAAGGATCAAATTTCTACAACCTTGAGCCACCCCGGTACTTACCTGCCATAGTGACGAGCGCCAGATGAAAGACACCGTTGCCGTTACAAATATTCCCACACCGTCTAATCTTCATCCTGCACGTTTATGCACGCGTGATCCGTCTGTGTTCGTTCCGGCGAATCCTGCACTAGCCCTTAGGGTCAAAACGAGATTCCCTTCAGCCCGCGCGCGCCTCGACGTGAAAGGATTTGTTTTGCACCGCTTCTGTCGGACTTTCGTGGTTGATGAAATGTTTAAATTTAATTCCCGCTGCTTACGCTGCTTCTCCGAACCACCGAGGTTTGAGGCTGGGTTTGTTACAGAGGGTAAATGTGTGTCACATATGGTGTCGGGAAAGTGCAAACAAAACAACAAAAAAACGCCCGTTCTGCTTTTCGCTTTCCTTTTGCCACACCGCCTTGGGATAACTTTTCGTAGCGTCTACCCGCGTTGATGTTTTTCTCGGTCACAATTTTGTCGCTCCCCGTCGAGCGCCGGGTTTTCTCTCACTTCACCACCGCACGGTTTGGGATGTTGGAAGTTTATGCTCCACTCAGCTACGGCTGGTGTGTCGCCGTCTCGGTGTGGGTGG
Source organism: Anopheles farauti (assembly GCA_000473445.2). Taxonomy (NCBI): domain Eukaryota; kingdom Metazoa; phylum Arthropoda; class Insecta; order Diptera; family Culicidae; genus Anopheles; species Anopheles farauti. The sequence continues at coordinate 4,569,881 of KI915045.1, forward strand.
GCAAATATTCTCCTCGCTTTCTTCGCTTTCCGTCCCACCGTTCCGTAGGTGTGAGAAGATTTTTTTCGAGTATTTGCTCTCGAGACGCCCGGTGGTTTGCCTTCGTTGCTTCCACCCCCAGGAGGAATCGTAATGGAGCGTTACGAGGGCAAGGAAAAAAAGGCTCCACTATCCAAGCACTGCCGCGGGATGTTTATTGTTTGTTGACGCCCTGCTCTAACCTGTTGAGTTTCAGAGAAAGGAAAAAAAATCAGACTGGTTAAGATGGTGTTTGCTGGTTGCTTGATTTATACCGCAGAATAAAAGGATGCTTTGTAAGGGAGATTATTTACTTGTTGAGCGAAAAAGTGCTCCGTGAGAAGGGAACTATTCTGTGAAGTTATTAGTGAATAATGTGGCAGCATATTACCTGCCAAAACAGACAACAGTTTCAGTTAACTCAACAATTATGATAATCATCAAAGCGATAAATAAGAAAAAAAAAACAGTTCCCTTGCTATAACGTCTTATCATTTTCCACCATGGCCTACCCCTTTTTTTCGACTTGTTGCCAAATGGGCAGATGGCAGGCGGAACATAATTGAAATGATAAAGTTAGAGCTTGCTTTGATGTTTCGAGCCTTGTAACTTCCGCTCGGGGCAAGGATGGCGAGGAAAAAGTGAAACCGAAAAGTCCAACAAACGATGACACTTGTAATAAACGCGTGCCCATAAACATTTGCGAATTTCATTTTCGCTTTTCACTCCCGTGTTTTTTTTTTGTGTGTGGTCACGTTCGTTCGGCTCTTTTTTTTTGTGGTTCGGCCTTCCTTCAGAAAACTTCAAACATCTTCAATTTACGCGAGCCCCAGCTCCCAGCCTGCGGGTGGAACTTTTTCTACCCATCCTAATGGGTTCCATATTGCTTGCGTGAGGCTCGCGTTTGAAAATGGTTGATGTGGGCGTCTTTTTTTTTCTTGTCTTCGGTGACACCCCAACCCCAAGTGCCAAGTTTGACCCTGCCAGAAGCGATGTCCGTGGCGGGGCTGGTGATGCAAAAAGTTTTCTTATAAATTTCACGAATGAACTAACATAAATCATCAGACAGTTCATTTCGCTACACTCGTTGCCACGGACAGGTGAACTGTTTTGTTAAAAAATAGAAGGAGAAGTTCAAGAAAAATAACGCTATATGCGTGGTACAAATGCGTTAGGTTGGAAATTTGAACGACACGCGTGGTTTCGTTTTAATAAGTAACGAATGCTGACTCAGGGGCGAGGTTGAAAACGATGTCAAAACTTTTAATTCCGAAGGTCAAACAGTGGTATGATTGTTTGAGAGATGATGTGCATAGCGGATACTGCCTTTTTCCGAACATTTTGTACATATTTTTTTTATAAAATGTTGAAAGATTTTGTATAAATTTTAATGTAAACAACAAGAAAGCAATCCCAATTCATACTTGATACGTCGTGTTTATAAGCGAAGTTTCTAGTTGTTCTGCTCTTGCCTGTTTGCCTTTCGGTGAATCACAAAATGAAACAGCAAATTAAAATGATAACATAAGCCCACGTTTCGGGTGTAAGTGAAAATTTCTAGACTATTTAATTAGTATGTGTGTAAGAGAGCGTGGATTATCAATTGTTCTCAGCACGTTCATGATTGATGTACGCAAAATCCCAAATGCGTTGAGCAGTTCCAACGTGACCGACCTTTAGCATCTTGTGCGACTATCACATCTTGCTCATAACTCATCACTCCACCCGATGGTACGGTGCGATGGTCGTGGACATACATCCGGCCTTTGGCGGGATTATCAGTGAACGGCAACAGGCGCCTCGGTTCGAACCGGTACCGGGAACACTCAGAAATCGACCCCAATTTGGTCGACGCGCATGGGTCGCTGGGACGCCCCAAACATAGCTGAACAACTTGATAATGACGATCCGAACGAACCGAGCATATGGATTCTCTTTTTTGAGCGCTGGCTCGCTCGTTATGGAACGTTCCAGGGTAGCTATCGGTCCGGGGCCGAACTTTGCCCAACGAGGGCTTTTTGTTAGCAGCATGTGGCGCGATGTCCCGAAGTCCGAAGGAACGGACATGGACGTGGTGGAGTGATAAGCTGCTCCACGGGGAGCATTACACGAGCTGGCTAATGAGTGGTTGTCAAAAATAAAACTAAACTATTACGCTTAAACGACAACATTTAACCAAAACTTTACCCTTTCATAGCCATTCGACTTCCGAGACAACACCGAGCCAACTTTCCGAAAGGGAGTCGACCTGATTGTTGGAAATGTTCGGAACGCCGCTCGTTCTCAGCAAAACTTTTGCCAGTTAATGAAGGGAATCGAACAACTTGGCCTCCACCCGTGCCCGTTCTGGGGCTCCGACGAGTCTCCGGGGTCACCGCTGGATTTACGGAATCGGTGCCTTCATTAAGCCTTCTGAACTACCGCTTTTGATACATCCGTTTTGTCAATGCGGCTATTCTTCTGCTCATCGATATCCTCCCAAGAACTATCGGGAATTCCGTCGAAGGAGGTGAAACAAAAAAGAAACGAACTACCAGATAACGACGCTTTTGCATCGCATAGAGGAAGTTGGGGAAAACAATACCGACAAAACTTTCACCGCCATACTCCCGGGGCCCGCCCGGGCGGCCGTTCTTTTTGACGATCGCGCTGATCCGAGGCGCACTGCAAGCAACGGGGAACTTTTTGATAAACAGTGTACTGATTTAATTTTATTCATAATAAATTGAAAACTTTGAACGACGTTGGATGTGGAGACTCCGGACATCGCTGGGTTAGGCAGCGGGAGTCATGATGTCGGTGTGCAAAACGTCGAGACGCTTAAAACAAAGACGATCTCGATTTCTCGACGAAACTGATACTATCCATTTCCTCCGCAATGGAGCGACTAACTTGACGTTATTGTACTGAAGTACGCGTAAGGCTGTTTTATGACCGAATGGGAGCGCTTGTAGCGAGGTCGTAGTAGGCTAGGGTTGATTTTTAACTAAAATTAAAAACTGTTTTTGCTCATTCGATATCTTCAAAACGAGTGATTAGCTGTGATCTCTTCTTTAAGAATTCCTTCGTCTTCTTTTAAATATCTTCCATGCTTTTTCTAAAGGAACGATGCCCGGTGAAACGCTTAAACGATATTGGTTGGTGAAAAAACTTATCCACTGTCTCCCACACGAAACACCATTCCAAGCGCTCCGTTGAAGAAGATGCTGGTAATATCATGTTTAAAAGAACAACTCTGCGATTCTTTTCAAATCCTCCTCCCAAAGACTGTTGAAATGGTTCAAGAACTTCCCAATGCACGGCCCATCCTATCCCGGTCTGGGAATGATACACCCGGCACCATATCGCGTTATTAATATCACAAGTTTCGCCTGCTCAATGGCGATCGGTGCAAAACGCGAACCAATTAAAATCTCACCCTATCGTGCTACTAACCCCACCTCGTATGGCTCATTTCGTGAGTTTTCTCGGGAGCTGCCCCAACGCTACCACTTCTAGCGGGGAAAGTTTTACTTCCAGCGCCAGTAGTTCAGCCGTTGCATCGCGAACGAACCACAGTTCAAAGCTTCCGTGGTTCATTGTCTTCCCATTTCCGGCTGCTCTGGCGGGCGGGTGAACCGCGAGCGGCAAGAGTTGCTTCGTGTCTGCTCTCCCACGGGCGGGATAATTCTCCCACCGGAACGATACGATGCGTCTCGTGGGTGTTCGTCTTCGCGGGTCGTAAAGTTTCAATGTTTCGTGGTAGTTTTTCGGGGGCAGAGTTTTGCGGTTATTTTGGCATTTGTTGGTGACGAACGAAACGGGCGGCCAGGGGAAGCGCTCGAAGGTTTAAAGGGTGAGCGTTCTAAGGGTGTACTTTTTCTTCCCTAACATCCTAAGTGCACGGAAAACATGTCGTGTACGAGAAGGAGAATTATAGAGTGCTTAAGCTACGAAATAGACCCGTTCGGGCCGATGTTGGTTGGTGCTGATGAGAAAGATTCCCGTCTGGGTAGGGCAAGTTTCGAGTTTGTTTTCATTTGTTGCTTAGCTTAAGGTGCTTAAAAGTTTAGGAACTACGTCATGGATAGCTTTTCCAACGGTTCTCTTCGATGATAATATTTGTTTACTTAACAATTTTGGTTTGAATATATTGTTTGTATTAACAGTTTCCTATCGTTATGATTATAATTACCTCTATGTCTACCTTATTTAAAATCAACACAAAAATTGAATATGTATGTTTTTATGCGCTCAGTTAATAACACGGTTGCTGTGATTTTTTTCAATAAATGATTCAAAAGAAAATCATTAGGATCCTTCAAATCCGTATCAAAAAAGTGTCAAATATCGCGTAAGAATCCATCCAAAATTTAGACCTTTTTACCTGCAACATTCATGATTGCTCATTATTTATTTTCTACGCATTGTTTTAGTATTGGGTAGCGTCTGGAAAATACCTCCTTGAAAGTTTTAAATTTCATTCCCATTGCCTCAACCGACCTTCTTGTGCCTAGCGGTTAAGGAAATTTCCTCAAACAATAAATGGTTTCTTCCAATTATTACTCCTTTCCAGCGCTCATTTTTTTTTTCCTGTCGTTATCGACCGAAACGTAAAAGCGGTGTAACTCATTCGCTAATTTCACTTTTGAACAGTTACCACAGCTGGCCGGCGTCCGTGTCCGCGTTTTATGGGCGGATAAGGTACATTCGGTGGCGAATATTATTGCGTTTTTCGCCGAGTTTCACTTTTCCACTGTGAATTTCAATTTCACTCACTTTGCTTCGGGATCGGAATAAAGGGGAGGTCAGGGCGAAAGGATCCTTGCTCGGTAGCATCCTCGTGGAAATTTCAGCTTCCTCCCAAGCGTGCAAAAGATACTTTCCACCATTTAGCAAATGGCAATTGAACGTTGTCCACGAAGGTTCCACAGAGTGGACAAAAGAAGAAACAGTAAAGCAGTAATAGCAAAAGAATGAAAAAGCTTTATGAGATAAAGAATGCGAGAGAAGTGTAAAAAAAACGAACCGAAAGATGGCAAACAAAGTTATAATTTAATTCCCACCGCTGGACAAGAGTTCGGTTACTGTCTTGCAACCCACCTCCTGCTTTTTGCCGAACGGAGGGGAACGCTCTTATGCTTGCTTTCCTAACCATCCATTACGGGATTGCTATCGGATTATTCGACACGAAGTGCGATTACGATCGGAAAAGGAGCCGTGCGAGGAAGATGTGGTGGAAAATTTTTTATCCCGAATTTACAATTCATCAGCTGCAGTATCGAAGCCAAAAGGCAGCTTTAAAATTTTTGCTACCGGAAATTAGTTCCAAACCAAGGGAAATCAGTGCTCCTGGGTGCCAAGATAGTGAGGGAAAGAAAGAGAGATTGGGAGAACTTGTGAGTTAAGTGAAAAAGTGGCATATAATTATTTTACAATTCTTTCCACCCAAACCCATCCGACCGAGCTCCAGAGCATGATTATAATTTAATAATATTATTTTAATGCTAGTTTTAATATTCAATTTTCACACTTCACCCTCTTCACATAGCGTCTTGGGAAGGGCGAGAAGTTTTTACCCGGGCGAAGAAAAGAAACAGCTGTGCCCACGGAGAATACCGCAAAAAGGGCCAACGCAGCCAATAACGTTGCCGTTTCCGAAGCTACTTCGGCTTATGACGATGAGCAGGGCCAGCCAGTCAGGAGCACCATCGTATTGAGCTTTGCAGTTCCAGGGGGAAGAAAAGAAAACGCATCAAATGAAACTTGCCCAGGAGGAAGAAAGGAAGAAACCAAACCAGCTGAACCGTCAGTTAGTATACTCTTGACACTTTTCTTTCCTTACCACACTAAAAGCCAAAGTAAAGACGGGCAAGAAGTAAAACAGTTTCTCACTGACGCGGCAAAGCGAGCCGCGCAGCGTAACGAAACTCCGGGACTAATTAGGGAAAAAGTATTGTACTAAAATGTTCCCCACCACGCGAGCAGTAAAGTGAGGTGCTGTTTTTTTCGCTTCTGAGTGGCTGTTTGTGTTTCTTAAGATTGCATTGTGCACAAGATTTCTTACCGCACGTTGGGCGGGACGGGCAAGCACCGAAAACCATCTGCGAGATTTAATTAGTGCTAAGCGGTGGTGCACGGGAACAAAATGCTGCATACTACGCAGTGAAGCATGCAAATAAGCGAAGGTGATGTTGATTGCGACAGATTTCGTTGGATTGCATTGGTGCTTCTAAGAATGGCATGTTCAATGCACTCACGAGGAAATGTGTGTGTTTTTAGTGCAAAATTTTGGAAGCTACAAACGTCAATCAGATTGGTTAATGGTGTTTTGTAGGAGTGCCTACATTTAGGCGCTTTGTGGTTTACAGCATGCTTTGTTAGTGGTTTATGATTTCTTTGCATATTTTTACTTTATAATTACAACAAGGTTTTCTGAAACAAAATAATACTTATAGTGGTTTGAGATGGTTGGTTAGTTGGCAGTGAAAAATCAACCTAAAAGGTCATAAATTAAAAAAAAATTTATTGTAAAAGAAGAAATGCATGGTGAAACCGCGAATCGTCTCATGCATAAAACACGAGCCAAACCAGAACCAACTTTCTGTGGGTGAATTTTCTTTTTTTTTCAATTTTGTGTAGTAAATTTCAAGCCAACAAACTCGCTGTGCACCCCTTTTGTGAGGTCGCTTTTTGAAGCGAACCCGCGACATGTAGAGAAAGTGTGAAAAATGGAAGCTGTTCAATTAAACATTTCCGATCGATCCATCTCGAAGCGCGAGAACGATTGATGGCCAGTGGGTAGGGAATAAAATAACAAAACTCACCCACACTCACACTCGCTCTCTCAATAGTCGCCTGTAATGCGGGATAATCGTACCGTGACCGACCAAAACGCCATAAAGTGACCCATATTGGGCTGTTTGATGTGCTAATAAAGCTCCGTCAGGGAGCACGACTTTTCGACTTCCCGGCATAGAGATGCTTAATTTGGTTTACCCCGAAAAATCTCGATGCAAATCTCCAACCGAATGGGATTCTTATCGACGCGAGGGAGAGGGAAAAATTGTGCAATTGTTCGAGCATTCGATGCGTGGGCAGTGGGGAGGCCCTGACGGGCGAAGGCTGTGCTGGCGAATGAAGCAATTAATATTCATTCTGATAAATGAATTCGTAAACGAGACAAGCAGCAGCCCTTTTCACTGCGTTCGACTCTTAAATATCTGGTTTGATGGGTTGTGTACACGGTTTAACTCGTACACAAAGGACAAACGGCGGCCGAAAACGACAACAACAGTCGGAGTAATTATTGTGGCATTGAGTTATGTTCTGTGGGTGGATAGATGATTCTCGCGAAGGGGAAACCTTTTGTCGTTGGGACGATTGGCGTGCTGGGTGGTTAAGAGGAAAGCTTGACATTTTTAATATTCGATCCGCAAAAAAGCGCCTGAATGTATGCAATCATTTAACTTTTTAACCGGATTTATTTCACGAACTCCCAGTGTAAAAACCCTCCCACCAAAGCGTCTGCTATTGTAACAGGATTATGAAAATGTTGCTTTTACATCAGTGATGTTTGAAGGAATGGAATGCCGTCCAAAAACAACAACAAAAGAAATAAAAATCATTGCTCCAACTGGTTCATTGTGAAGTTAAAATTGGTATAATTGTGATGGAAAATTAATTAGTCCTAGAGCTAAGCATCGAGCGGCATGGTTCAGCAATAATATTTTATTTTTATCGTCGTACGTCACGGTACAATATCACGTTCTGGTAATGGAAACGGATCGACATGTGTTGTGGGCCAACTCTCTCATTCCACTGACATTGTGAGCTTTTGCACACCGATGATCTTTCAGGCCATTGAATCACATATTCAGCAAACAGTTTTTATGTGGCGCCCCAGTCCATTTCAAGTGGAGCATCAAACCAGCTGTTAAAATATCGCCCGAAAATGGTCGCTGCTCGGTGGTGGTGGCACCAACAATTTCGTTCCATTCCAAGGTTCTCGCACCCAGTACGTTTCGAGCAGATCCTAGCTGATCTGGCAAACCTGATCCAATCATTGCAGTGCTCTACTGCATTTGGGCCCACGTGCGGCAGAAGCCACCAACTAACTGATGGTCGGTGGTTGCAGCTGGTGGAAGTGAGATTTTTCGGTACGTTTGAACTGCAGTTTAGTTTGTTTGCGCTGCAATTGACGCTGGAGCGGAGATATTTGTAATGCAATGTGAGAAAACGCGGATGAGCGGTGAAAACACTAAGAGCTAGGTAAAAAAAGCTCAGTTTCAGTGATTTCCGAAAACTGATGCGCGGTTTAGACTAAGTGTAATATTCTCGCTACCAGCTTCGCAGTAAAACTCAATATTTGCACGTGTCTGTTGGATTAGAAAGTTTAGAGAGACGAAAAAGTCAAAAGAAATGGTTTTATCGCTGGCTTTGCAAAAATGCTGTGAAAACGAAGGGGAAGTTAGTAAGAGTAGTAATGAAAAACTTAGTGTTTATATTATTATAGAAATTAAAATTTTCAAAATACATAGATAATCCGACAAACAAATGCTGATTGTAAATAAAACAAACTTCAGAGAATTATAAAAGCTAAATATTAAACACAAAAGAAACTTTGTGCAACCTTCACGTCCTCAGAATAGACTATCATCTCAAAACAATTTGCTTTTTCTTGCCATGCTGTGAATCGAGTCACTCAAACGATGTACTAAGCCATCAGGAAGCTCGTTAAGAGCAGCTTTTTTCACATCAATATCCACATGCAGCCGTTGCTAAGAGAAAGTGATGTATAACAGTTTCTGTTATACACGACCCTGATGCATATGGAGATTGGAAAATCATGCAAAAAGACGTCTGCCACGAGACATGCTCTTTGGTGTGCAATGCAAGGAAGATTTTTTGTTCAAACGGCTACCTAAAAACGGCTCGATATGTTTGCGAAACCGGTTGGTGCAACCTGCGATGCGATGGCGGGAAACGAACGTATGCTTCCTACTACCGTCATATGCACTTAACAAGAAAAGAAAATAAACAGCGGAATAGCAACCAAAAAAAGGAGAAGCACACTGCCTTTTTCCACGTGAGCATGACAGCGGATCCATCGTCCGGATGACATGCCAGCGTGAGTCTATGTGTGTACAAATCGTGCCCGGCGTGACCAGCTTTTAGATAATTCACTTTGCTTTTATTGCACCCGGGAGGACGCCAATTTTTGTGGGACGCTTTCACTATTGGGTGACGAGCCGGTAAGGCAAACTAGCGCACTAACGGCAGGAAGACAACGAAGGCGCGCCCAATGGGCGAAAAGCTGATTCAATTAAAACTCATCCTCACGCGCACAATCACCACCAGGCAGTCAGGCAGTGAACCGGTATGAATCGGAGGCCAGAAAAATCGTGCACGACCTGGCCATCGCCAGCGGTGAGACTGTTTATGTCAATAGAAGACCGACTTCCCCTTGCACCGCTGTATGAGGAGCAAAATTGGAAGCTAAACAATTTGGGGCTTGAAAAATAAAACGGAATCGTACCGCGAGCCTTTCTGCGAATGCAAATCGCTTTTCCAGCCCGAACCATTTTCCGATACGACGAGCAAACGGGGAGGACGGGTTCGCGCGCGTGCTGAGGGTTTAATTAAATGCAAACGAAACGTGTGATTTGGCGTACAGGTCGGTTGAGCGTCGCCTCGGTTAGTCGAGACTGTGAACCGAAAGCAATTCAGAAGACTCAAACACACGCGCGAAAGTTGTCCTCGGGAGTTTGCAAACTCGGGCACTATCGACGAGTTCGGCTGGTGGCAGATCTTCAGTTAATTGATCGCGGACGGAGCAGGAGCAGGAGTTAGAAAGTGAGGGATAAACTTTTGATGGAAACGGAAGCACGAGATGGTTCGTTCGATGACTACTGACGTGCGGATGACGAAGCGTTGGCGTCAAGCTGGCAGTCCGTATTTTCCTTCCGACTATTCAACTCTTTCCCTCCGACCTAGCCAGCATTACGCTCAGAACGAACGTAAAATCAGTGCCGTCTTCGGTTAGACAACACTCTGGTCATTATTTGAAGTGGCGTTGCTGCGGGCAACTGGCCAAACTGGCGTCGCTGACAGGTGAAGGCGGACGATTGAGCAATTAGCCAAATTAAGGTGAAACGATCACGAAAAACGGTCACCAGTAAATCCCCGGAAGCGATCCGTAAAGAGATGAGCAGAAATAATGCTTCAGAAAGGTGGAAAATGGAGGGTTCTTGTTTGGTTACGGGGCGAGAGCGAAGACGTTTTCGTCTGTAAGAAAATTTACAAATTATTTAAACTTTAAACGAGCCATCGAACAAGAACTGGAGATTTGATTTTTTTTGTTGCGTAGCAACTGCAGAAGGAATCGTTTAATGTAATTAGGAAGAAATAAAACAAACCACCGGCAAACTCATCTTTATTTGTATATCAACATTATTAACAAGGAAGGGCATCAAAATTCTATTAAAATTGTTATAAATAAGCAATTTAATGAAAAAATAAAACCAAATGTTTAATATTGTTGTTTCAACTATTTTCTACGATTTTTGTTTTATGTTTACCAAAATAAAAAAACCAAAGCTAGATATTTTTTAATATCTCCCCTTAATACACCGAAAAGAGCGAGTTATTTACATTATTAGAGCTAGAAAGGCATTGAAAAGTTGCACCAAAGTAGGGTAACATCAATCAAAGATGATTTATCCGTAAGTAATTGGTTCAAACTAGTTCCTTCACCTTTAAACACTGCACCAACCAAGCGTCAAGGCCTACTGATCTGATCTGATAACGAAACCCTCTCACCCAGTGCGCACACGACGCTGATCGAACGAACCTGCCACCTGATTTACTTTAAAATGCAATCAATACCACCACCGTGCACAGAAATGCATCGGTGCAACACATGGTTCCTTCTCACTCCACCGGTTCAATGGCCCGGGCAGACAAAGAAGTGCATCGCATAATGCGAACAAGGCGTCACAAGGCCGTCGGGGGCCTGTCGTGTGCAGTAAAAAAAGCGGAACCGGTCCAGAAGTCACGGTTTTGTGGTGTCAGACTAACTTCACCAGCCAGCCGTCGCAGCGACTCGGATCGATCGCATCTCGCGTTAAACGATGCGGGAACTAATTTCCTTTTCCACCAGGATGGGTCAAGAATTGCTCCCCAAGGTCCAACTCCAAGTGCTCCAAGTGTCCATGCTCCTCCACCACGCACTTGGGCCTCACAAACGATGATCACACTTCGTCGTACATGTTCGAGCTGGGTGGGAAGCAGTTTTCCTCATTTCGGGGCAAGATCCTTCGGGCTGGATAATGTCCTCACATGCGAAACGGGAATCTACTCCCGGATTGCGCGTTTCCGGTACTTACCGGCGACCGTTACGAGACGCCCGTTTGCGGCAAACGGTCCTTAATTACGGTTCGTCGTTCGGCTAGTTGTTGCACTCGATTTATTGGCGGTTTAATGGTCAAAAACGGACCAATTAGGGAGTCTTCAGGTCAGGCGGGGGGGGGGGACGCAATGGATCGTGCCGAAATTATTACCTCACGAAAAGCACTTCCCCAACCCCGAAACGCACACTCGCCGTTTCAAGAAAGAAAACTCACTTCGCACGAGGCTTTGAGCGTACGGAATCGAAAACACAAATCACACACAACGCGGCCAAATTGTCTGATGTATGCGGTCAAACAAAATTTGCACTCAATTTCTTGCTGCTTTTCCCTGCGAACGGTTTTCGATTCGAAACCGAAGAAACTCCTCGCCTCGCGTTTGTCGAAAGCACGTGGGCGCGCGCTACACAAGCAATTTTCCCGCCTGAACTCGCGACCGTTAACCGAAACTGGCTTTCCAACTCCACCACAGCCACGCGTGCGAGAGCTCTGAAAACGACTAAACCGAGCACGGCGGCCAATCCCCGCCGGAACCCGAACGAGGCGGCCACAGATTTCGGTATCAATCCGACGACGACGACGACGACGACGACGACGATGTAGACGATGAAACCCGATGCCGAAGAGCGACCCAGTTCGTGGTCGGGTTCGGGTTTGTGTTTTGATGTTGGTGCTTCGTGCTGCCGCCCGGTTCGCGAGATGCGCTTTTCCGGGTTCGGTGCCGGGTGGGAAAATGCATCGTTTCGCTTGTTTCGTCGTGAGGTAAGGTTGTCTGAAATTGTCACACAGTTGTTCCGGCTGGCGCGGGTCGGTGCGAGGATGGTTTGGCCTGTCAATTTCGCTCATCGTTTCGCAGATTTCGCGCGAACATGACACGAAAGCTTGGAGAAGGGCAAAGGGAAACGGGGGCCTTTGATTACCCATGTAGCAAGGGCAGCTTTTTTTCACCGGAAGCTGCAACGAAGGTTGCAGGAGGTTGCACAACTCGTTTCCACGGGGAGTTTTATTGCATCGCGAACAAAGAAGCGGGCGGAACAGGTACCCCAGGTGGGTGGTGTTTGTGGTGTGAGAAATCCACGGATTAAGGGTTTTTTTTTTCGCTGCTACTGTGAACCGGTTGCACGGGAATTGCTTTGGGGTTTGGCATTTTTGTTAAATTGCCTTAGGTTGATTTAAGGGTTAGTTTAAAAATAACGATTTAGTTATACATAATTTTAAACATCGATACTTATGCTAGGGAAACTATTTTATTTCATTCATCAAAGAAATTTGAGGAATTATTCTATTTTTTGCAGAGTGTTGATTTTTACAAACAAAATATTGTATTTTTCACTCCACCCCTTTGCTCTAAGGGCTAAAGCAGGACTAAGGACAAAGCTTTCTTTATGCTTCCTTTATGAATTTATCGCATGCTTTAAATAACACTGAAAGATTTGTTTTTCATTCAAATGCCTGTTCTCAAACTAATTGGCTTCTTCATTGTTCCCTAGAAAAAGTCGTCAAAAGCTTTTATTACAAGGTTATTTTTAAGTTGAAACCCCATTAAGAAAGCCTGAGAGAAAACCTTTGTAAAGGTAGCAGAGCAAGGAAAGATTCTAAAACAGATTAGAAATGAATAAATAAATAAAAATATACTAAATAGCTATGGTTGAAAGGATTTTTTTTTCATCACGGAAGTTAATTTAAAAGGTGCAGGTTAAACAATCACACGCCTACTACGTCTGCAACGTTCGATCACGCTGTTTTCATGCAACGCGCAGAAACACGGACAGAGTTCCCATTCCTGACCTCGAACGCCACCGTTCCTATGGTACAAACAAAAGCGGAAAGACTATTATCTATGATTCTTAAAATCTAGACCGGCGTCGCACCCGGACGGCTCACTCCGAACGGGCAAAGCGGAGCCCGCCACGGGGCGCTATTTATTTTGAATACATTTTTGATCGCTTCCCTATCAGCGCCTCTGTACGTACACTGTCAAAACAAAGTCAATCGGTGGAATTTTCGCTGTGGTTGTTGTTTTGCTTGTCCGATTCATTTCCGACATTGGCCGGCGCACCGTCGGCGGCTTCTTCTGTCGGCGGAGGGATCGTCACCGCTCGCAGATTAGCGCAGCGCAGATTATTAATCGTCCGGATTTTGATTAAAATTGATTAAAGTATGTGCGAGGCGCTTAATCGCAAGCCACAGTTAAGGCTCCGCGTGCACTGTTACGACGTTTTGACGTCACTTTAGCCGCGGATGAGCCGAAAATGTCACCCAGCCGAGTAGCGTGCCGTGGGTTTATTTTTATTTCCTATTCACTGGGAAAGCGCAACAAGCTGGATTTAGCGTTTGCCATTCACAAGCTAATCCAGCTTATTTTAAGGGAAGGCCAGTTACGAGACGCCTTGTGCCTTCTGGGCAGCCTGGCCCGTCCGTCGGTCAGTGTCCACCGCAGGGTGAAGGTGAGTAGTCTCCGGCTACATAGCAACCCTCCAGGCAGGCGCGATAAATTGAATTACAACCAGCTTTTGGTTCGGTAAAGGTTCGGCACCCACCCCGCACCAACTTTAATGACGTTATGGTTTTAATTTACCCGCGACATCTCCGATTTTCCGTCCAACGGCACCAAACGGCCCGATTGGTGGGAAAGTTCGTAGGGCCATTTAATTAATTTATGGTCGTTGATTTGTTTGCCCTGTTTCGGCGCAGTTCTATGCCATCCGACCTGCGCTCGTTGTCTCAAAATGGTGTATATGTGTGTGTTCTAGTTCGGTGGAGGCAAATTAATCGTCACGGTTTGTAAAGGAGCAGCTTTAATAAGCGTGTCTCGCGGCTATGGTTTGGAGAAAAGCTGGGGTTTTTAAATAGAAATTCATGTTCGCTCAAACGCAAATGATGTTAACCGAGTTAACAGCAGGCTTGTGATTGTTAAAGTTTAAATGACATCAAAATTTGCAAGGTTTTAGTAGCATAATTTAATAAGTAAAACGTAATAATGAATGTCTCAAAGCGTCAAACGTTCGTGTTTAGTAGCAACTCATCTTTCACTTGAGACGCGAAAACACATTATCATTAACATTTTTTTCTTTTTTTGAACATTTTATAATGTCTTCACTTTCCCGCTTTGAATGTAGTTATTTACATTTCTTTAAAAAATATTATCCACAGCAAAACAAATTGTACATGTCCTTTTTTCACTGGCAGTATGAGCTTGTTTTGCAGTGTATGTTGCATTTGCGTGCACAAAGGCGAAGATAAAATAAGTTGAGTCTAATTAGAGCATTCGGGAAGCATAACTAATCTTCCCCGTTGACAGTACTGCTTCAAAGCGTGCTGCACGTCAGCACCAAACAGCCTGCCGCTTCGTTCGTTTACCGCTTGGGAAAGCCTGTACAAGCCACGTACATTGTACGATACAATTGCAATTGCATAAAACAACTCTTCCGCCGCCGCGAAAGAAATGCACCCGAGGTAAATGTTTCGATCATTACGAACATCACCGTTTGCTCGAGCTCCCGGACTCGAAAACACGCTCAAACTGTACGTGTGGTTCGTCTACTGGAGGTAAATGTGCAGCAAAGGTGTTAAAGAGCCTGCAGTGCGGCTGAGCATAAGGGGGAGAGGGAGGAGGGGAAACAGTGAGAGCAATGACGAGAACGCGAAACGGCAAAACTCTCGCTCAAACTTCGTTATACAATTTTAATAAATTTTATTTCGTTTCTTATTCATATGCATTAAATTTATTTTTCGTGCCCGTCCCGCTCGCGTCACGTGGCCGCTGCATGTGCATACGTTTTGATCACCCCCACAGCTGGCGAAAGTAGATTGTCGAACTTTTCGGTGGTCATGGTTTTTAATATGCTTTAATTAACTCCCCTCTCTTAATTTGCTCGCATAAAAACACTACACGCGATGCCGGTTTAATGGACGTTGGGAAAAATTATGCTCCCGTGGCAGAGAGGTCAACCCACCGAATGCAATTTATTTCAATCTCAATCTATGCGAGGGAAATGGGTGAAAAACTTCGTTCGGTATAACAGTTTTCGCCGGCGCTGTGGAACGGGTAGCCTTCCTTTCGGCTCTAGGTGCTCTAGGAGGCAGACCGGCGTCTAGGACGTGTGCAGATGCATCCATATTCATAGCGCTTATGCTCACGCGGTCAAAGGAAACTCGCGTCGGTGACGCGTCCCACGCCCGACGGTAATGAACTGCGCGTGCGGTGCACCAGTGACACAGTTTTGATCCGCAGCGAACCGGCGGATGGATTGATTTGAATTAATATGTTCGTAGTTTTGCCTGCTGTTTTACTGCATCCCTGCTCTCCTGCTCTCTCTCTCTCTCTTGCAGCATCACTTTCGTACTTCTAACGCAACGTGATGAGTCGACATTGACTTTCGTTGCAGTTTTAGGTACGGCTCAGTGCGAGAAGCTAGCTCGCCTTGTATATTCATAGGTTAACCTTCTTCGCTTCATTTAATAAAACTGATCATCATCGGCCCTTCTCTGAACTCCGATTGACTTTGTATTAATTAATGTCTTCTGAAGACTGAACCCATAAGACGTTCGCACCTTCCAAGATCGGCACAAGAGGGTTGCTCCCCTTGCTCTCCTCCGATTGGAAACCCCATAAAAACAGTGTTATCCACCAAACGCTCGCACAAATTGTACCCTCCTAGACGCGTGTGCCTGTGCCACATGCTTCATCCTCATCGTGTGGTTTAGTTTGTGATGTTAATTGAAATCAATTGAATTTTAAATTACGCCACAACACCCTGTTGCGTCACCGTTCGCATTTGCGTGCGTGTGATTAGAGTGGCGCGGGCGTCAATTATAGTTCGCATGATGGGGGAGAAGTTTATGCAGAAGGAAGGAGAAACGTGATTAAGCCACAATGGTTAAGCGGTAAGATGTAGAAGGGTCGCGATGGATTGTTTAAGTATCGTACAGTTTAAGATTCAGATAAGAGTTTCGATTGAGATGGAACTAGAAATGAATGATTTATAATTTATAGCTCCAGATATGTTTAATGATTCATTAAAAACAACATCGAGTGACAGTAGAAAACATTAAAACGCCTAAATGTATGCAATTTCAAGGAAATCCATTACTTTCGCCCCCGTATTCGCTAAAATTGGAGCATTTCTCTTGGGACACTCCCAACACATAGCACGATCAAAGCATTCATCCTTGGGTTTATTCTTTTATAAATAGCCAACGTAACATGCGTCCTTTCCGGCACGGTCAACGTGTCAAAACGATGGTATCAAACTGAACGTAGCGCGTCCGTTCCTCCGCTGCCGAAGGAATCTAATGAATATTTCATCCAACCATCAGTTGAAGCCTTCGGTTGGCACCGGTCCGCACCACATGGACGTTAAAAATTATCAAAAACAATCGGACGGAACTACGTGCCAAGGCGCCCTGGGGTCCGGGCTGCGTTCGACGCAGCTCGTCGTCATGGTCGTTCGTCGTAAATTAATAACATAAACTCAGCACAAATGCACATTATGGGGCTCATTCAGAGCACATTCAGAGCCCGCTGGTGCAGCTGCCGTTCCGTGTGGTGGAGAGGTTTCTCCACGTGGCTCTGAAAAACCGCGCCAAACGGATGTCCACCCAGGGTGGCATCGATGAACGGGCGCTGCATACAAAAGGTCCGTTTTGTTTCTGTCCACCGTTCTAGCAGGGCGAGGCTGTCCACGATCGTGATGACGACGAAGCATGGAACCCATTGTGCGTTTCGAGGCTTGACGCCTCGGAGTCGCACCCGTGGCCGCAGCGGATGAGCCGCTCACTGATGAGTGATGATGGATCAAGCGTCCTTCTACGGGCCATTCACGAGCCCAAGAGCCGTTTCGGTGGATTGGGTAAACGCGCGCGCTGCAGTAATCTTGTTCCATTGGATGGCATTTTGCCAAAACACATAACGTCACACGCTTTGTCCACCGCTGACCATCGTAACACGTCACACTTTGCATGGGAGTTCGAAAAGGCCAAAAGCGAGACAGAGAGCAGAGAGGTTCGTTTTTAAAATATTCGTCCCATTTGGAGCGGTTCCCATTGTGATGCGAAAATCCGGAGGTTTTTTTTCTCATCCCTCCGTTTACTTCTAATCGAGCCTTTATCGGGACAGGGACAGGGACAGAACAGAACACAGGACAGGACAGGACATCCATCCTTCCGGTCATCCGGACACGCTCTGACAGCAGGATGCTATTCCATTTACCCTTCACAGTAGGTCTCTACGCCGAACCGGTGCGCTCTGAATATGCGCCTGATAGGCCACAGCTGCCGGCAAATGGGAATGAGGGAGAATGCAGCCGTGTGGTGGGTCGGTTTGAAGGATAGGATCCATCATTTCGACGGACTTGTCGTCACTGTTTAACGGCTCACGCACAATGAGCTGCTGGAACAGGCTGTGGGTCATAATGTTATCAAATTTTCTCACAAAACCTGTTCAACATGCCCTCAAACAAAGTGTAAGATATTTTTAATCGACAAAAAATGTAAAGATTAACACATGAATCAAGTCAGGAAAGGAACAAAAACATTCAACCGTTAGCACTTTCTCGATGCCTTCATGATGTTTCGATGGCCTTCCGTTTGCACTATGGAGTCTTATCACAAAGATTATCCATAGTTAAGCGGTTCCAGCAACCGATAAAAGGACGATAACGTTAGCTAGAAGATAAAAAAAGTGATTTAATGTATCATTCGATTACAGCATTCATGGTTTGAAAGATTAAGAAAAGAATTAACGTGGACATGGTGCGAACTTTTTTTTACAAATTTAATTTTACCATTTAGTTTTACCAAATTTATATCAATTGTTCTAACATTTCTATTATTTATTATATTTTTTTAGCTGATGCTTTAAAGGTTTTTGGTTAGCGTTTTTTTTCCAATATTACGAAAGCAATTTTAAACACATCCGTTTGAAACTATTTTTTTCGCTAATTTTCTGCAGATGCTACCATGGGCTTTTAGGTTGTTTTCACATGTCATGACCATAACCTCAACAACAAGCGGTATCGGTTTGCTACAAAATAGCAGCAGCATCAGCAGCAGTTGCAAACGGAGCAACAAAACAAATAACTCGCAAAAAAAAAACACCCACACACACATCCAACAGGCACGGGACGGAAACTGCCAGTCACTAAAATGTTTCCGCATGCAAAAGTGTTGCATGTAGGCAGGAACCGACCGACCGGAGGAATGCGTGTGTGTATTGCGCCAGGGGGGCCAGGCGGAAATATATGTGATGTTCAGTCGCGGGAAGAGAGCTTGTTCGCGAGCAGTCGCTAGCAAAAATACGGCAAAAACTGTGTTCCCCTTCTTCACACCGGGCACCCTAGGGTTGGTAGTGAAACTTCCGCATCGTATCCTTCACGGCGGCGGAAAAGAATTGCTGTACCCGGGCCACGCTACAAAGTTATGAATTCAATCAATTTTATTCGACTGGAAGACATGACTTCCCGTTCGGTAAGGTTTTGAACTTTAGATTCGCTTCCAACGGCAACCGACTCGACATGGTGACTTCTTCCCGGTTGGGATGAGGTGGATGAGCATGATGCTAACGATCGTTTGGATCGTTGGGTTCCGTTCGGATATCGGGCGTTCCAAAGCGTTCCGACTTAAAGGATGGCGCAAATCTGAATATCTCATGCACCGACACCGGCGAAGAAATCGTCCGCGAACTCGAACCCCGTTATCATCCCTCATTCGCGGGAATATAGTGCTTTTCCTGCTGCAGCGATACAAACGTCTTGCCGGTTGCCGGTTGCTTCTAGTAAATCCTAAAACCAAACCAACGATCGCACCGACAGCAACGCTCTCGATACATCATATTTTGCAATCTCTTCTCGCACTCGTTTGACCGTGCGCAACTTTGGCACGGGCTAATAAATCATCAACATTTTTATTGAAAGTTTACGCTCGGGCGTGGGGTGGTTTCTTCCCGATGTTCGGTTGAGTCAAAACTTTTTCGACTGCGCTAGGAATGGTTTGTTGGTGGTGTGTACTTCTTAAAGCCAACTCTAGCCAGCGTTAGGAGCTGGTTTAAAATTTAAAATGCTTAAAAAAATGGAAAAAAAATCGAACAAGTATCGTTCACCGATCGATGAAAATTAATCCCGTCAGTACGGCTTCACCCTACTGTCGATAAACAAGTAATTGTTTCCCCTTTTTGCTGTTGAAAAACCAACATTAACACGCGCTTCATAAAACCACTCGAACCGATTGGAAGCTATCAAACGCAATTGGCCAGCAATGCCTGAACCGCATACAAAGTAGTACTCACGAACGTACCACTAAAGCACCATCATCCCATTATGATACAATGAGTCTTTTTTACCGCAACGCAAATTGAGTGGGAAACATTTGTGAATAAACATGGGTAAAAGCAATTATGCAAAATTTACACACGTTTATCATAGAGCGTTTTATTCTTTTGAGTCAAGGTTGCTTCCCATTGGAAACTTTGTACATGTTTAATATTTTTAACAATTAATCCCGACATTAATAATTCATCCCAAATTGAAAAAATGATATTTTAAGCTAGAAGAAATTAATAAACCGATTATTGTTAAAGTAAATATCCAAACAATTAATAGGTTGTTTGAAAAATTGCATACAAATAGGCGCAATCAATACATTTTTATCATTAAACGGTGATTTATACTGGATTTTAAAACCCCTTTTTTAATTAACTCAACAAAAACATTTCATCGTATACTATCTCCCAACCACATGACGCCGCTGTCAAAGCAATGTCAAAACACTTACGGTACCGTTTCATTCTCGATTAGCACCAATCCGTTGGTGGCAGGTTCTCCCCTCCCCGGGGAAGTTTTTACAAAAGGACGATCGTCCCACGTGAACCGCGAAACTGCACCGCGAGCCGCGTGCTGGTGTTGTTGTGCAGAATCGTTTCGCTGTCAGTGCTGCCTTTTGTTGTCCACACGTAGTATTCCGCATCACTAGGACTAGGACGTCCGTCGTTCTGAAACGATATAACACTAGACACAAACACACACACACACACACACACACACACACACACACACACACACACGAGCGCTTGTCGAACGAACCCTCCCCACCAGTCTTTGACATGATGATGGAAAGCAACCAATGCCAACTGTGATCGTTTGGAAGGTTTTTTCCTTCGCTTTGGTAAATCCGTTCTCGATTGGAAAAAGACGTAAAGATGGTGTCGAACAACGCTTCACCACCGGCGGATGTAAGCGAGAGGCGCCAGAATAGAAACACTCGCACACGGAATTCAATTCCAACGCTTCCATAACCGCTTCCCCGACAGTCAAACACACACTCACACAAGCAAGGCAGCATGTGTGCAACCTCAGAGAAACATAAATTCTAAATAAATTTGTTGACAATCGAACATCTGTATTCGAAGAGGTGCTGCTCCTGCTGGTTGTTGTTTTCGTCGTGCGGTCGTCGCGGGGAGGGAAAGGAAACCGCGTGCGGACGAACGAAGTCACACTGTCGATCGGATCAGATGCGTCCAACGTTCCGATAAATCCACCAAAGGATGGGGCATCCGTTTTTTCCCGCCACACCGACATGCGACCAGGACACGCTGTCAGACGAACGGTGCGAGATAAATTTATAGCCTACGGCTACTTCAGCTTCAATCGAAACTTTTGTGCCCGAGCGTACCCGGCACGGGTGTTTCATAAATTTTCCAACCCGATTTGTGGGTGAAAATGACGATTTGAAATATGTCTGATCGAACCCCGCGACCGAACAGTCGAGTGACGCGAGGCCACCGCGCGCAAAACAAAACGGTAATAAAAATTGGTTATGACGACTTTATACGGAACGGCTCGGAACCATCGCTACATAAATATTATGAACCGGTCATGACCGAACAGAAATGGGCACCGTAGTGATTGCTTTAATGGCAACATCTCGCTACGAACTAGAACCAGTTCACGCTTTTAGCGGCTGGAACGATTCAATTTGTGCGTGCCCTTGTGCCCGCTTCTGAAGGGAAACCGAAGCGATATGTAGTCGAATTGTTATCGAAATGGGTGTAATGTGATTTTATTGCATTCAATCTGTTTTGTGGCTTAGCTACGGGGCGTGACGGGTCTGTACGCGAATATGTTTTGTTTTAAACTGTTTATGACGAGTCCGCTGTGATTGGATTGGATTAATCGATCATTTCACTAATGGTCATATCGATGAGTGTCATTCTTACTGCTATTATTTGCAAGTTAAAACAATACAAATAATGTTAAAACAGAGATCTCAAAACAAATCTTGAAAGATATGAATGTAATAAATACACACATAAATAGTGTTAGTATAAATAACATAGCAAACCTTAAGGCGCATTCAGAAATGGAGTCGTGAATATTTTATTTAATCATCAGTGATATGTAAAACTTAAATAACTTAAAATTAAAGAACAATCGATACAGTCATCTTCTATTAAATATGATCACAAAAACCATACAAATGTTATACGAATTAATAACCGAGTTCTAATTTATTTTTTCCCACAAAACCCTTCTCCTATTGAAGAATCTTTATAAAGTCTAACTATCTCACCATGTGCTTCATATTGATTCCCCCTCTGGAGCAGTTTTTCAAACTTCATATTTGTTCATAAAATCTCCCTTACGGTTCATGGAGCCGATACACGCTGATTGCCCGCTGGAAAACAGCACCAGCCCCTTTCCCATCCGCTCAAGCTACGAATCAATCAAATCAAATCGAGCGAAAGCGGGAACAGGGAACAGTTCGACACCTTCCACCAAATATGCCACCCTCGAAAAAAAAGCAAATCAAAACAATCGACTTATGCCTCGCTTCCGGCTCCCAAATACCGTGGATTCCCGTTTGCGCTCAGCACACATTCACACAAACGCTGGTAAAACACCGGCCGAAGCTGGGAAAATTTACATTTTCCATTTGCACATCGTTACGTCCTCGGTTGCGAGTCGGCTGTCTGGCAGGCTGTCGGTCTGCCACTTCGGAAAGCCAGGAGAGAACATGCCGGGAAGAGAAACAAAAATCCTGCACGACCTACCTGCACCGTACTTTTCGTGCAGCTGATTTTTGCTTCAACGAGGCGTAAAATTTGCTCCACATATGGGCGGGAGTTTTTGAGTCGTAATGTTGGCCGTCGCGTTGCAGTGCACGGGTTTACTAGTTTTCTATCGCCCAAAAAATGCGCCCGGGAATGCGAAGAGCAGAGTTTATTATTTGCCTGAAGCGAGTTGATTGAAATTTGGGCAATGTGTTACCACTTTATGGAAGCATAAAGCGCGTCGCTTGGAGGAAGCACGAACCCTAGCAAATATGAATCAAAACAGTTTTCACCAAACACTATTTGGCTTAGAAAATGTGAGCAAAGTTTTAACATTTGAAGTTTTTTAAAAGAAAAGCGAAAAAAAGTGATGAAAATTGCGCATATTTACAAGCGCTTGCACAATGTTCCATTGTAGCTCAATAGATAATTTACAAGAAACAAATAAAATTCCACCAACAAAGTCTGTAGGAATGGTCAACTCCGGCGTCGTTGAGCTGCATGACACTTGCTGACGCAGTAATGAAAATATTTTCCCATTGCGCCGGCGGAAGGAATGTGGATAGATAGAACGGCTTCTAACCCGCGCACAGCCATACAAACGACCGAGTCCAGCATCCACATGACACTGGAGAGAGCTTTAAAACGAGTATTTATTGCATTGCAGTACTTGGGCATAAGCAAAACGACACAAACATTGTAGTGACGCACTACATTTTGTTTTTCTGTGCTGTTTTTCAATTTAGGTTTCCAGGAAAACACTTCGAACGTCATTTTGCACGAGGAATAGCAATAGCATACCTTTAGGCGGTATGGTATGAATGTACTAAGAATGTAGAATTATGGAGAATTAACATCATCATTCGTCTGTTACTATACCATAAATTGTTGCTAATGCAATATTTACTCGCAAACTAAGAAATACACGGCTATAGATGTGCTTTATGCACGGATACATCATTGATTTATTACACACAACACAATATTACACATCTTCAATACGATAAACAAGCCCGAATCGAATTTTATTAGCCATTCGATCACTAGTTATTATTCCGCCATTTTCACCAACCTAGCCTGCTTCGATCCCTGGGGCAGCTAGCCTTTGGAAGTTGACTTCGATACACGTCTACTACCCCAGGACCGTTTGCTTCGACGAGGACCCAATTTGTGAACGCGCGTGATGTGGTATTTATTCTTTTTTGTGCTCTCTTTTACTTCACTCTTAAACTACAAACCATCCTGTTATGGAGGATCTTTTTTTCTCCATCGTCACCGACACCAAATTCAGTATCCGCCCTCCGCTCTACCATCGAGAAGCGACCGCGTGCTGCTTCCCACAGACGCCTCTCATTCACGCGCGACGCGACCACCACCCACCATAAACTTTTATTCGAGCCGATAATACAATCGTGTCGAACACCATCAACAGCATCGATTGTGTCCAAAGTGGACGCACCATTCACTTCCCGCCTCCCGATAGCACGGCAGCGATTGCGATCTATTTTATTTTTATTTTATTTCATTTATATGGTAATAAAATTAATAGAATTTCCTTTATTTTCGCATGCTCAGCCCGTCACGGAATTGCTTTCGCAGCCGGTTTCGAGGGGTGGAAGTGAATTTGGGTTTTTGTGAGCCAAGGTCCAGGTGTCTTCTTCGGATGAGACGAAAAAGTATATCGAAAATACAGAAAACAAAACAACGAAACGAATAGTGTTTAGAGTCAACTGAGTTCGTTCATAATCATTCTTCCTTTTTTATGGATATGTTCCTACAAAAACTTTATACATGTTCAATATTAATCTAATACATACTAAGCCATTTCCGTTACTCACACATGTTTCCGTCACCTTTCAATAAAGAGCTGCAGCTTGACTCTGTTTGGATCATACACTCATGCGTAAGTCAAAGCTACGGAAACTATTTTCATCATGCCTGGTGCTGATGGAAAGTGTTATTACACGCGACGATTATTACACGATCCTCCGTCTCAATACTCACGTTAGCGGAAGCCCAAGCTTGATGGAAACGAAGATGAAATTTTATGATACAGCTGCCAAGCAATACGCGAGTGCTTCAAAGCTGCACCGAAGATGGTAATAGTACCTCGGTTCCAAGAATTGAAAAATGAAAATTTCTTTCTCGGAAAAACATGCAAACATGCGCCTTGAAAAATATAGAGAGCTTATGTTTTCTTATATTAAATTTATTAATATAAAATTTTTACATTTATCAAAAACGGGTAGCTAAACCGCGCAATAATTATCATATGCACTACACGTGCATTCCGACAATAAAATTCGCAAATAGCTTTGGTTTATACTTCCCGCTCAACTACCCCAAAACCCGCGATATCAACCATCAAAGTCTCTTTTCTTCACTTTTCTTCTACCATTATATACTGCATGGTTGACGGCTTGAGGGTCACATGGTAGCAACGAGTTGGAAACATCGTTGCGGGTGGAAAATAAATTCATTATACATCCTGCCGTACCGACGGCGCACGGTGGAGTTCTTGTAAGCCAACCCTGTTGTTTCGCAAATATGACACAATCCCCCATACCTTCTTCCAAACCTCCTAAGCTTTTCTGTACGCTGGGGAGGAAAATTGAAGTTTCGAAAGACAACGATGACAGCGTTTGAGGGTTGGGGCAAAATAAATTTGTTAACACAATAAATACATACAAGCTAACACACACACACACACACACACGTGTGTGTGTGTTGCGGAAAATCGTATAAAATCATTTTCCACCGGTAAAGCGTGAAGCGGGTGGAGGGGAAAACGTGTCTCACGTCTAACATCGGTCGTGTCGTTAGACGCGCTGCACAATGCGCGATAATATTGTGGCAGCGAGCCAGCGAGTACAGTCAATGCGTCACACACGGTTGAAGCTCGGAACGCGAGTTTGATCTCATTTTCCACCAATCAAAATCTAGACGATTGGATTGCGAGTGAGAGAACTTACCCCACCGGAGTGGTGACGATTGTCTAGTTAACTTAATTTTGGAAGATTTGTTGATTTTTATTTCATTTAACGAAAGAGAAAAAAAATATTTTCGGTGTGGGAGTTTTTATCGATAAACATGATAAAAATTGTAACATATTTAATTGAAGATTATAAAAAGCTGGTTTAATTTTACATAAAATTTTGTTAGAATTTGATTCAATTATCGCACAGCTTTTATAAATAGCACATTTCCAGTGGGACATATTAATTCACCGGTTATATTAACAGTTCATAAAGCGATAATTTAATACATACTTTCAGGCGCCTTTTGATCAGTAAACCCAAATGTATGCTATCTAATGTTAATGGGTAGGTTTAATTATTATTTTCGCATATTATTTCAGATTATAATTATTATTACAATCATAATAACCTTTTCATAATGATACGATAATCAACAAAACAAAATTGGTTTACAAAACTGCTGTTTGCTGCGTAAATTAATACCATTAATGCTTTTCACAATTCACGCCATAACGTATTACAATAATCCACCCATTCCTGGTGAAACAAATCACCGAACGTCCTCTTGCCCGAATCAACGTACCATGCCCGGCCGGTTCGGATAAATTATGCTCGCCTGAATACTCGCCCTTTTTGACTCGACTTCACACCAGATCAGCACACACTTCCAGGGGACCACCCACTGATTATGCTGCCCTTGACTGACGCTAAAATTAAGACAAATCAACCGGATAAAATAAGTAGGCCGGAGTGGAGCAAGTTCAAGCGACGGTGTCACCGGTGTGGCTGGTGAAACCAACATCCCGCCCGCCCCTCGGCCGGGGTGGAGGTACCGTTCGAGTAGCAAACACATCCCTAGGTGTCGGAGAAGGAAGCGTCCGTCCGTCCTCCCGTTCACGCAGCCCACAGCCGGCGAATGGATACGAATGACTTACGGTGAAAATGAAGGCAACCAACCGAACCGTGACGGCTCCGTGCGGGCACGTACACCGTACGCCGGGTTCCGGGTTGATAAATGGCTCCAAATCTCTCACCGGTCGTCAAGTGAAGGAGGTACTCACACTCCTCGCGGTGGCGCTAGGAGAATAAAGGCCCGAGGAAGATTATAGCCCTGGACGTGCCCCGTACCACCCGGGGCCAACCTTTCGTGGGGTTACGGATGGGCTAACAATGGTACGCGCTGGGTGGCACGGAAGGCCTGCGGGATGAAAGGTTGGTGACCACAAACTGGCCCAGACTTTGAACTTTCGATTTCGATTCGGCACACGCAACGCAACGCGGTGGATGGAGCGGACAGCTTTTGCTTTAAATTGTCACCTTGAAACGGAAACCGCCACCTTATGGTTGTAAATGGGATTTTATTTTTTTTTTGAGTGAAATAAAAACAGGACCGTCCGATCGGGCCCGTTTGCGTGACGGTGTGCTCTGGGTTAGGGTGTGTGTTATCGATTCGACGTTGGTTTTTCGTTTCCCAAATAAATGGGCTGCTTCAAACAGGTATTTAATTCTTCCGATGGAACCATTTTTTAAAGAGGAAACAACATATTAGCGCCCGAAAGTATGCAATCTGCATGAGCACCATACATTTCATTAATTTAAGGCTCCCAAAATTATCGGTGGAATTGTTGGTCCTTCGCACCGGATGTAAGGCGACGTATAAGTCGACTCAAACAGGGCTCGTGCGGGGGAAGCTAAAAATTCTCCTCACATCCACAACAATGCATCGTAACCACACAACCTGCATCCGTAAACTGCACCCCCCACTTTTAATAGCCGTGAAATAAATGCTTGTCCACCATCCCGCTTCGAAAGCTCACCACATTACCTTTTCGGTCACGAAATGTGCAGCAAGCAAAGCGAGCAAATGTATGCAATCCGTGGTTAAGCGTGTTCCATGTCCCATCCCCAAGGCTGTGTTTGCTTCGCCGAATCGACTCCGAAATGGACTTTCCGCAAACCGAGTTAAATTCCGTGAGCGAGCAAAAAAGAAAAATAAAATCGAAAGCAAGGAATGCTAGGGGCGTCGGTAATAAATCGTCCCCGAAGGAGTCCCGGCCGCAAGGGAGTGCTTGCACTTACCAAGGGCGGGAAGGCTCCAGAAGCAACAATTCTCCGACCGTCCATCTGGAATGAAATTTCCAAAACGAAACCGATGCACCGAAATTCGGGTGGGGACCTTTTTATTATCCCCACTGCCCGTTGCCACGTGTGAGTAATGGGAGAGTGTGCGTCCCACCCTGGAAGGCACACGGTATGAATGCACAAAACGGTACTGGCTACCTCTTGTCTCGGAACGCTTCCGGATGCAGTGGAATCGGTTAAATCGTTTGGTGTTAAATTAACCCAGAAAAGCACGCTGGGTAGGGCCTAAATAGATAATGCCTGGGGGAAGAAGCAGCCAGTCGGCATCGGCCCGATCGGCATCGTAGTAGGCGTGTGGTGCATTTGTAGGTGTGTAGGACGCGGACCGGTGGACACTAAGAACCTGCTTTCCAGAAATTAGACACTCTGTCGTATTTAGTGCAGGAGTGAAACGTGACGCGTGTTCGCAATGCCGAAAATCACAAATGCTCTCATGGCCTACTCGCAGCGAAGCGAATCGAAGAAGCAGCCGACATCGTCACGCACGCAGTGTAGGAGAAAACAAAGAGTCGTTGTCCTTATTTCTGATCCAAACCTTGCACTCAACCCATCGAAACCCATCCACGGAAGATGTTCGTACGGCACGAAGCAGAACATTCGTCATTGCGGCTCGAAGTATGTGACGCTTTCGAGAAACATCAGCATTACTGATACACGGCTAGCATTCGTACCTAGCACTCGTACACGTAATCGACCACCGCAGACGGCTAAGCTACCAACAGTTCAGAACCAAACGCCTCGCCCAAAATGCGACGATTACCTTTTTGCGGTGGGTTTGAACTGTGCTTGAGAAGATCCCAACAGTTCTGGGGTTTGCTTGTGAGAAGAATCTCATGTATGTCGCCACTGGGGACGCTCACGCTCCACTCGGATGACTGGTGTCCCATTCGGATGGTGGTGATGTAGGCCGCGTGATTGGAATGTAATGACGTGCCGGTTGTGGGCCGGCGATGATTCCGAGCCCTTAGCGCAAGCAGGCCTATCCTCAAAAAGCTAATGACGCCCCCCATTTAGACCACTATCAGACACACCACTATCAATCACAGTCCAAGCGTTGACTTCGGGAAAGTCGTGCCCCGTATCAACAAACCGGGCACATCCCATTCGAATCCGTTCGAATATCGCATTCATTTCCGGCAATTTCTTCGTTCGTTATCCTTTACTCTCGGGGAATCCGGTAAATCCCCGTGGCGTGGAGGTCTGCCAGCGCTGTCTGGGCTTATTGGTCGATGGTTTTTTGATTTTTATTGACTGTGGAGCAGCCCTCGGGCAGGAATGACAATAACGCTGGCAGAGAATTTCCTACAGGAAAGCAGCGTTCCATTGGAACGTTGCTAAAAAATAAATAAATACACTCGCCCTTCCCTCGTACTGGCCGGTCCTAAAGACCGGACAGTTAAGACAATGGACCTGCCTGCCCCACATCCGGCAGATGCGCTGATGTTTGGATATGATTTATGAGCGCCCGTGCGTCTTTAGCCCACTAGTGCACTGAGCGGCGTTCCGCTTCGGAGGAGACAAATCCATCACGGTGCCAGGCTGGGAAGGTTTATTACGATGTCTTCTCTACGCCACCGCTCGTCGAAGGAAACCTCGCCACGGTTTTTGTCCTGCCGCCGGCAGTTTTGTGTGGGAGAATTTTTAATTTTTAAGTCCACCCCCCGCCCCCGATAACTTCCGGGCTGCTGTGGAATGCGTAATCAAGTTACGGGATGTGGCGGACATTTGAAGCGTTACTTTCCGGTCGAGGGCGCTGCAAGCTGCATGGCTGACGGATGTATCCTGCCGTGTTGCATTCGCGTCCATTAAGCAAAGTGTTCGGTGGACCGGTCGCCGGTCGAAGCAACATTAATCTTATTTTTCAATATATCCTGGCGCTGATGGGGTGTTGGAGGGTTTCCTTGGTAAGGCGATGGATCGTGATGAATTTATTATTGGGTGCATTTAATGTTATGCTATTTCGCTCCGAGCAAGGATTGGGTTGTAAACATTTCTATCGTAAATTAGAATTTTAAGTCTAAAAGTATGCAATCTGCATGACAAACATTTGAGACTTTGTTCAATAATTCCTTAATTGGGCATTTTAACAGCATAAATAATACATTTTTGCTTAGTTTAGATGGGATGACTCACACCAAAATAACTCAACAACGTTTGACAATGATTGTAGGCTAAACAGATTCCGAGGAAAATTAAAATGAGCATAAAGCATGCCATGTGTACTAAAAAGTGTACTAAAAATTGCCTATCTTTTAGAACAGCAGTTCGCACTAACAGAGCTATGAACAAAAATGGATACTGACAAAATCCACAATCGAACCAACTAAAACTGCATTCGAAATAAACCAAATCGTACACAATTTATTTCCCCCAAAACCGAGAGTGTCCCTTTGAAGCGCAAACTTTACGACTTCCAATCCATCTTACGAACCAATGGTCTCCTGTCTGCATTCAACCAACCCTGCCTAGCTCAACCCATGAAGCGTCAAGTGGTTCCGTGCCGCAAACCATAAATCCGGCCGACCGAACGCGCTATCGACACTCGGCGATCGGGGGGTATGCCAATGAGCCATTAATTATCCCCTGAGAAAATCACCTACACCAACGGCAACGTACCTCAAAAAGGGGTAAAGATTTAGTTTGGAACGCCACCGTTGGCATTCTCGTCGTGAAAGTTAAATCAAGCACACCGATGCCATTCGCAAACGTTAATGAAAACGATGATTTAATTGGACCGGTCGGATGTTGCGTCTCCTGTTCCGACACACAAAAAAGAAATAGGTAGTCCGAAGTGGAAAACGAAAAAAGCCAAGGCTTGCAAACGCAGCTGATAAATGGTTTATGGTTAATCGTCACTCAAAGCCAATCCACCGAAACACCTGCGCGTACGGAAACGGCTAGGTGGAAGATTTAATGCGAAAATAAATGCTTAATTGTAGGAAGGTTTGAAGAATGATTCCTTCGGCACGGGTTCGTTCGCTCCATTCCATTAGTCCGCGGTGGGTTCCCGAAATGAGGCGGCCATAAAGGCGATTCAGCCGGTGAGTGTTGAGCGTATGTTTGTTCCGAAGGTATACGCTCGATTCGGAAGCCACCACACTCGTTCTCCGATCGAGAAAATCGATCAGAACCAACGTCGTAAGGAGTCGCGGCCGCGGGAATGGGGAAACATCTCGCCATTCGATTCGGTGCATTTTCATAATAATAAAATTTTACGACCAATTTGGGAGTTTTCGAGACTTCGCAGTAACTGCACCGCCGGGCCCGGGCATGCTTGTTGTTTGCATTTCCGGTTTATGATGCACTTCTCCACGGCGCATCTCCACGGCTAATCACCGAAATTGGTTGCCACCGCCCAGGGGCCATATGCTCGCCATAGCTGCTACGAGCTTCCGATACACCCGGATGCTTATATTGGGTGTTTTTATAAGTCGTGTATAAATAATAAAATGACAATAAATTAAAAACATCCGATTCTTTTCATCTCTAATTGTTGACCATATAAAAGTTGTTTTATTAATTATTTTAAAATAACTAAAAGTTTGTAATACAATCATGTCACCACCTTTACCCACTCCTAGCACTTCAATAATGGCTATACTTTATCAAAGCGCTAAAACGAAACTTAAGTATCAACCCAACCGGAACTGCTTCCTACTAGAAGCTCCATCAGATAAGATTGCATTTTGACCACCAGCCCCGGTGTCATCGGTATGACTACTACGACACGACATTGGCTGACTGTGCGGTGGTTCCCATTATCCGGCGATTAAGTATTATTTTCATCCCCATGTCTTCTATTCGTACCGGGCGCTGGCTCGGTATTCCTTCTTCGCTCCGATTCCGATCCTGCCTTGTGGGTGTGTAAAATAATCCCCTCACTGCACAGCGTGCAGCAGAACATCAAGCAACACAAAGCTACACATACTACGTGTGTAGGTTGCACACTTATTACACCGTATTACACTTTCTCGTGTGCACTTTCTCACTCGGTGAGTTCCGGAGCGAACATTTTGTAGCAGTCCTCCTATAGCCGGAGGGTGATTTTGAGCGCGATTTCTTTCAACACTTCATTTTCCCAGCCGTTAAACCCTCCGGGGAGGTTTAACATGGCCCTAGTTTGGATTCATTAAAATGTAACCTTTGCCATTCTAGCAGCCGTTTGTTTATGCTCCACCGTCGTGGGCAAGAGATTCTAGAGGCACCATACCCTCGTCTAGCATACGGCTACATTAGCCGACCGGTAGCAGTCTTTTATTGGGTTCACTACGAAGCAAAAGACACAGGGGCCATGGTGGGTGTCGATTAAATCTGCTCCAAGCATGAGCTCTAAATTTGAATGGTCCGCTAGTTCTGCGCCACGGCCACGCGTTGATAAACTTTGCTTCGCAAGTCGCACAAAACGGAGTTGGGGTATAAATGTCAACATTAACTGAAAACGAGCTCGTCCACAAGTTGCTTTGATTTTTATGCCATTTGGCGACGACTTTTGCTTTGCCCCGACAGTTTGTTAGAGGATTTATAGATGTTCTTTCGTTGTTGTAATATAAAAAGCTTGCTGTAACTACTTTGGTTCGGTTTAAAGCTGCCACTGCTGAGTGATTTATTTGCATCGCAAAATCGCTTTCAAACTCTGTCAGACCAAGAAAGGAAATCGAAGTTTCACTGTCCGCAATTTGAAATATCTTCCACTGAATGAGGTAGCAACTTGTTTCTGTCCCCAAAACAACATTGTTTCGATCACAATTGATGTATGGTTTGTGACATTTCAAGCATCTTTTGCAACAAAAGACGACCAGCACGACGGGCAGAGTAGAGCTTTAGCGAAACCATTAAGAGGCATTTCATATCGCACGGGTTTCGCCAGGATTAAGACCGGAAATAAAACCGACGGTGGTAGGTATTCGTAACGTTCTACAAAGAGTGAAGTGCTTTGCATTCAATGCTTCTAACATCGAATGTGCTGTAGAAGTTTCTAATTGCAAATAGAAGGTATGGTAGAGTTTTTAGTACAGCTTTTAGTACAACATTTAGTTGACCCCAATCATCGTACATTTAGTCACAAAAATAAACTTTTACTTAACTTGTTTTATTTTAACCATTCAACTTTAACCTTTAAACAGTTTGTTCGAAAGGACTTCTCTTACTTTTGTTCTTAAAAATATTTTCCGTACACTAAACGTCTGAAACGGATTGCCTACTTTTAGGCGCAAACTCAGCCGATACAGCTTAACCTTATAACACATTTTCGCAAAGCCTCTATCGACATAGATCTGGTAAAACAAAATCTCCACTCTCATCCAGCTACCACAAATGAACTGCCTTCCTTCCCACCCTGGCATCGGTATAACCAGCACACCCAGGTATTCCCAACTCGCAGTTAGAATTTTCATGCGAAACGTACGACGGTCTGCATCACGACCATCCATCACAGTTTCCATTCACGTGTGGCCATAACCTAGACCACAAAAAGCGTTTCCTCGCGTGCCGTTACTATCTCGCATACGATTCACAAGGCATGGAGAAAGGAACGCCACTAAGCTACTGAGTTCTGGTTTATCACGGTACCGTTCCGCTCGTCGATACACTAAAACTGACTGTAACGACCAACTCTCTCTCTCTCTCGCGCCCACAAATAGACAAAGGAATTCGCTCATAAACGCACACATTCTTTGCTAGGAGGAGTGAAGTGTTTCCCGGCGCAATTCACCCCGTCCATTTTTCGTACTAAAACGTGTTTTACACACTCTCAAAGGAGCCGCTTTACTATGGCGTTCGCTTCTTGTAACTATTTTCATCGGTTCATTTTCGAGAAAAGCAAGAATAATTCACTGCATCGCAGACGCACGAGCGAACTTGGAGGCAGAGGAAATAGATCGAAATTCAAACTCCGTTTTCTTGCTTCCCTCATCGTTTTCAGGTGCATATACGCACCTTGGCGTTTTTGTAAGCGCTCCTGCCCGAGGAACAGCATTCGTTTTTTTTTTTTATTCTCGTTCACCCTCAGAAAGCTCGGGCGGTCATGCGAACAACACGGCGTCAGGAGTGCAAACATGAACCGTCATCGCTCGACCCCTCCATGCGTTCGTTTGCTTTACTTTGAGGTACTTTGCCTTGTTCTTTTTTATGCATCCCAATCCACCCAATTGCACATCGACAAACGTTGCCGGTGCCGTGTTTGTATGTGCAGCCGAGGAGAATGTGCATTTCACCTGCCGCATTTATTACGTTTAAAGTATGTTCAGAATTTTGCGTTCGAAAATGTTCCTCGCTTTTTTCACCCGTTTTGTACGGTGGACGGTTTATTTTCTCGCTATGCTCGTCCGTGGCGAGAAGAAAGCTTTTACTCAGCCCTACGCATGGTGGTGTTTATTAAATTTTTCAACCTACATATGAGCGTCCGGAAAATACACGCACCATTGACAAGCAGAAAACGTGTACACAAATATTTAATCAAATGCAAAAAACGAAGGCACTTAAGAAATGCAATAAAATGAGTTGAATGGATCAACTGCACAACAATTTTGTTCAACAATGTATCGTTAACAGAAGTGAAAGTGGCATGCTTGTACGTAAAAAATTTTATAGTTCTGCTTATAAGTATCCAACATGTCAATCTTTGCGATTTTTAATCACTTTATTAATCGCCTCATTCAAGCATTATTTGTTTATTAAATTCAATCTCTTTTTAGTTCATACGTTGCATACTTTTAGGCGAAACACGCAGCATGCTGTGATGCAAAAAATGAAGCACCCCCTTGCGTTGAAGTGCTCGGCCTAAATTGGCCTAATCTCTTTTAATGCCACATGCTCTCTTAAAAACTGATATGCCCCTTGCAGAGAACTCATCTTCTCGAACCGTGCGACACTAAACGCTAATAATAGGCGCTGTAGTATCATAATACGGACACTATCCGGCCACTTTCCGTGCGAGTAGAGCGCCCCCTTAACGGAGGCGGTTAGAAATAATAAACGAGGGTGATAAAAGCGGCGAGATGAGCCTCGGTACGATTTAAATCCATCTCAACACTATCCACGCTGTAGGTGGTGATGGACTGTGTTTTTTTTTCTCTCTTTCTCTTCCTTCGCATCCCGAGCGGCTGTGAAAACAACCAGGCACTTCCAGCACGACCGTTCGGGAGCGGAAACATAAAGCCTACGGTTCAGCGGCACGGTACGGAAATAAAATACAAAAAAAATCGAAAAGAAAGGACCCCTTTCCTGGGGTTTTCCCCGGGAGCAAAGAAGGTTAGACGTGTGGTTTTTCTCATCGCCGACATTCACACCAGCTGTCCCGTAAACCCTTCTCGAGAGGGCGAGAGAATGGTGGAGCGGGAGAAAAAAAAACGGCGGATCTGGGCGAATTTGCTTCCGTACTAAAATGCGTTAATCCGCTTACAGAAGGTAAGATCGCCATTACCGCTTGCGCGCGGAAACCAGAGGACCTGAGGAAAGTGGGGCCGCATTTTTCGGCGCCCGCTTTTGACACTTTTGAGGATTCCTGGTCAGCCAACCAGGGGGCTTGCTGAGGCTATCCATCCTTGCCGGTCTTCCGGTACCACATGCTGTCATCGTGTCGTGTCGTGCAATTTTTCTTCCCCACCACCGCTCCCTCACTCACTGGGCTGGCTGCGGTTTGGCGCAATTTCAGCGCACCGACGACCACCCAGCCAACCAGCCGGTGCAGCTTAAAAGGATTTTATCCTTCACTTGGTCGTATTTTTGGTCGTCGCACGCTCAAACGGCACGGTTCCGGACTCTCCCGGGTGCCTTCTGTGTTAAGTGTATTTGTGCGTAATGTTTTCGCAGCAGCAGCTGGCCGCTGTCACTGCACTTAGACAGTGAGGCGACAAGTTGAGGAAGCGGTAAAAAAACGCATCCCATATGTGCTTATATCGCACACACGTTGTTCATCCTGAGAAAAAATCCTCCCGGCAAGTGGCGTTAAGAGGAGCAGAAAAAAGGATACAGCAATCGAGAACAAAAACAGGTTGGTGAAAATAAAAATCTCTTTTTAATCAAATATCTAGCCGAAATAGGTTCATAACTGAATGCTTAGAATGTTCGAATCTTAAAACATGATCGAATAAAACGAATGAATAATCTCATATCTTAGTCATAGATTCAACTTGATTAGTGTCTTTATTGTATATAAAAAAGAGTTTTTCAAGGAATCTGAATTTGGTCCTTCAAACCGAAATCTATTCGCAACAGAAAAGTCGTTGTATTTTTGAGATCTCATTACGTGAGCATCGTGTTAATTCACGACCGACAATTATTTATTGCCTCACGTTTTCCCATCCTTCCTTTCACCAGTTTGATGCATGAAACCGTAATGTCATCCGTTGCGTTAAACCAAAAGACCGCCAATGATGTGTTAAGCTGTCTCGGGGCTGTTGGGAGATGGCTCCACCATACATCCCACCGTGGATGTCACACTGAGCCATCAATTTTACTCTACCCACCGGCACACGTTCTACAACCTCCTTCGCCAAGGACACTACCCTCGATCGTCTCTTCCGTTCTCGCGTTTGCAGTAACAGAATCTAGACTCCCGTACGCCGGAAATGGCGCTCGGTACTAATTAGCACGTTCACGCACATCCACACACACACGCCCACAACCTAATTCTCTCATCTCCCTCCACCGCCCTGCCGGTTAGTAGCAAGCCATCGCACGAAATCATGCGTTCTCCCTCCCTTCCGCGGTGGAAAGTGAAAACTCGTTTTTCACGGCACCATTTATGGGCCGGTACCGCTTGCCATCCGACGCAAACTTGGTGCCTTAAAAGCACCGACAAGACACCGATTTCTAAAGGAACAGAACAACGTGAAAGGCACCCGTTTGTTTGCCTCACTTCCGGCGCGAGTCCGGTTGCTTGCGAGCGGGATGGGCAACGCGGGAGGAAAACATGACAGCCAGTTCCTTCCCGAAAAAGGATTGTGTGGATCCGGCGGCAGGACGGCTGATTAAGAGCTCAATACCTCTGGGGTTGGCTGCTCCTAGAGGACGATGTACCGGAGCAGCCCCACCACCAAGAGAGCATGAAAGAGAGCAATTGCCGGTTGTAGCTGGCAGGATCTGAAAGACACGATGACACGAAAAGAACAGCCACCGCAAGCGCAAGGCGACACTTCGCCAAACCGGCGAAAAGCGGGTGAACGTTAAAGCAATTTCACCTCATCGCCTCAGCGGGGCTGAAGATACAACCGCACCGCTGTGTCCTCGGCTGTGTCCCGAAAACGAACGCGCGAACGCTGCAAAATTGCGATACCAGCGAGAACCCTCCAAGCGGGCTCCAAGCGGGGAAGTTTTGCTGCACGGAAGCGAACTCCATTCCACTGACCTCCTTGGGGGCGTTCAACGACGGTGTAATGACGATAATGAAGAGATGAAAGCGTACACCCGTGCACCAGTTTCACGACCTGCTTTCTGGCTCCCGAAATAAAAAGCAAGAACGACGAAAACAGCGAAACATGAACGTCGCCAAAGCTACCAACGTCGCTCGGTTCGGTTGTACGGATCGGTGGTGCATTTCCTGTGCGACGTTCTTCCTCGCGCGGCACCGTCATTGGAACGAGCGATGATTATAATGCGTCCCGTTTGCTTGCCCTCGAGCGAAAGCCGGCATCACCGGTGTCACCGAAAGATCAACCCGGCCGGAAAGAACTGTCGCGCACTTGCCATCCCGTTCGACATTATGAGCCTTTGCTGCAATTGTGATGCAATTTTCGGAGTTCGACACCATCAACTCCACTCCGAGGGGGTGGGGATGGAGGATGAGGGACAGGGGGCGTGTTGTGTCGATCGTAAATGAGCTAAAATTCGATTCGAGTTGAACCGTGTCCCTACGGGCGTTTTGACGAGACTTTCCAAAACTCACTTGACAGTTTGATGCCCGCTAGATGGCAGCAGCGTCGTACAGCGTGTTTAAAGAGCAAAGTCGTTGGCTGATCAAAGTAAGCCGTTTGTGCTGATGTGCTAGTGTGCGATCTCTCTTCGGCATGTTCTTCTTTAATTTGATTTTTTATAAATTAGTATTAAAATGACAAATAAAATGTTCAGTAATTTTACAGAATCTTGTTTAAAAGAATGATAGGATAAATATTTTACTCACCCAATAACGATAAAGTCTTCAATCTGTAATAATATAGGTTAAGGATTGCATTCTAGAAGACTATTCTAAAAATCCAACACTTACACTATTGCCAAAAAATCTCAATCTCCGTCAAACCGGAACCGGTGCCATAATGTGTCGCCATCCGCGAAACGACACAAACATTGTTTCCAACTGTGGAGTGCCCGAAATCTCAATTCCCACGAGCAATCGTAACTCCCCAACGGTTTGCCCGCGATACGAATATTGCGAGACGCTGAAACGAACGCTTTCGTGTTTGCGCGAATCGTCTACACCCGGCGTTGGTGCGGTAGCAACCGAAACATTTTAAACATTATAAATGTAATCCCGTGGGTAGTATAAGTTTTATGTGAAAACGCTGTCATAAGCATCGGGTGATGGGTTTTCCCGTATCCGTGCGTGTCGCGATGCACTGCACATTAGCGTTATTATCGTCGGTAAGTGGGACAAACAACAGCAACAACAAAATAAAAACAACAACAACAAGAAGACGAATATGTGCGCGGCTACGCCAGGCTCGGGTCACGGGGAAACAATCACGGCCCTCACCGACCCATTAAAACCGGTATGCAGGGTGGCAGGGGCCCGCGCTGCAATATGACATTACACGACGAGCCCCATCTCAAGAGCGTTAGAAAGTGTCAAACTTTTGCAATAAGCATTTTCCGCGAAAGATGCTTTCAGGTGCTAACCTTTCCACGGGACCTTTTCCACGGGTGTGCGCCACTAGCAGCGAAAGACACAAAATGAGAAGCTGGAAAATAAATATTCCGGTTTTGATTTCCAGCCCGTTGTAACGTGTCAAGTCTGCGGTCATGGGACGTTCGCCGACGGAGCGGAGAAAAGTTTTAACGCCGCCATGTCTTCATGTCGGTTGGGGACGCTTAGTGATGTCTTAGTACGCTTGGAAAGTGAATCCGGAGCGCGACAGAATCTGGCAGGAAAAAAACATATTGAATATTGTACATCCAAGGAGTTTCATTTTAGAACATGTTAGAACGATGACTGCGTGATTGTAACGTTTAAAAAGCGAGAATAATAGCTCGGTTTGAATATTGTTACAATCAGCCTGACAGCCTTTT
Source organism: Anopheles farauti (assembly GCA_000473445.2). Lineage (NCBI taxonomy): Eukaryota > Metazoa > Arthropoda > Insecta > Diptera > Culicidae > Anopheles > Anopheles farauti. The sequence continues at coordinate 4,608,670 of KI915045.1, forward strand.
TTTTCTTTTTCGTTTTGTTCAACTACTAAACGCTGGGGTAGAGACATTTGATTAAAATTAGTTTCATTTGAATTAGCTCGATGCATTCATTTGATCCTTGCGCGTGTTAATTGTTTTAGTACACGACTTTAGTACAGTATGTTGAGAATTTTCTTTCTGGTGTTGTTCTAAACCAAGTAAATCGAGTAGACCAAAGAGATTTTTTGTCTAGTAAAAATATATTATACACTACTTCTACTCGACAAAAACTCACTTTGGTCTTCTCGATTCACCCTTACGCCACAAATTGCGCCTTAAAGTATGTTATTTTAGTACAGTAGTTACAAACTGTCCATTCCGTACTATTATGCATTGATATAACGAGATGTTAGGTGATCAGGTGCTCTAAAGATCCTAATACAGGTTGCTAGCGCAAATGGTTCCCAATTAAATTCCATAACAGCATTAAAGCCTTATCGACAACGGCCCACCGCACTGTGTCTCTCGGGACGATTATCATACGGCTAGGATTTCACCTTAATGACATTTGCACCTGTTGACACATCTGTCCAGCATGTGGCAGCAAATTGGTTGCCCACAAATGGTCGCCGGGTAGAGGAAAACGCACGATCTCCACCCTGGGGAGCCATTCGGCGAGCGTACCGAACCGTACGAGAAGGTGTCCACCCAACCCCAGCGCATCTATGATACACCCGTGGGCAGCGGGCTCATATCGCACTGTGCTCTTGTGTTGTTCGCATTTTTTTAAACACTCTCTCAATAACCAGCCTGTCAAATGGATAACTCACTTACTCACATAGTGACACACCGTCCGATACGCGAACTTCAAGTTTTATGCCACACAACTTGTTGACACACTTATCCGTGGCTCGTTTTTTCGTGTTTTTTTCCCAATAGCCTACGTTTCAAAATCAAAGCCGCGAAAAATGCATTCATCATTGGGGATAAATTTAGTGAGTTTAAAATGTAAAACATAAAAAAACGTTTCACACCGACACGGTGACCAAACCCAGCGAGGGGCCAGCTTGAAGCGCTGTTTGCCCAGTGGAAATATTTGTCAACGTCAGCGTACATCGCGCGAATTGACAGGCTTCGTTTACCATCCATCCCGGGCTTCATGCCGGTGTCTCTTTGTGGTGCCTAAAGCCCATCATATCCGCATAAAGCTACTCGATTATTCAGATTTGTTTGAAGCAACTGTGGAACTGTGTGGCGTTACCGGACGTACCGGCTCGTGTGACGAATGACAAACATTGGGGACAGTCATATCGCATCGGTGTTGTGATTGAAATGGAAGTAAAATCTCCGCGTGGTGGATTTGAAAAATGTGCCTAAAAATGGTGTTTCTGTTTTGCATGAAAGCGTGAGTTCAAACTATCGCTTCAAACATGGTTCATTCAGGAAAATTCTCTAATGTTTGTAGAGCCTATCATTGGCTTATTCTTCTCTAGAAAAACTACAATTTTTTATATATAAAAGTCCTCTCATATTTGCAGAGTATCAAACATAATTAGCTTTTAATTTTCATTCGTCTCTCACATCGTTTAGTTGGAAGCATTAGCAGCAATTTCAAATGCAGAATTCCTACTAACATCGTTAAATTCCCTGCTTCTTACTCGAGGTATGCAATGCTAACAGGTGGAGGTTGTCAATTTTGTTTCAAATCTGCTTTCCTTGCTACAGACAACCATTGGGAGAACTTTAAAATTCACCAATGTCTTGATACATGACCTTTCAAGTGATTTATTGTTCTCTCCTTCGTTCTAATGAACGTCCACGTCCATAATAATCCTCGCTACGGGTGGACATTTGACGGTCAGCATACCGCACTGCTGCGTGGTAACTCAGCAAACAATCCGCTACAGTCAGTCTGCTCCTGCTGCCACAATGTTCTGTTTATGCAAAACAAACCCGAAAGCTTGCATTTCCGACTGTTGGTTCACCCAATTTGCGAGATCCATTTATATTCTCCAGATTACCCTTTCCACGCACCCAGGACATAGTATGTGCTTCAAAAACGGCTGACCGACAAATCGAAATAGCACCGCAAGAAGCGAGCGTGTGCAGAAACAGCGAATTGACTAACGAATTGACTGCTCGCAAGAAGGAGCAACTCCGCCCGGCCGGGGTTTCGCTAAATTGTGTGTCGAAAGTGTCAAGGCAGGCGGGGTTTGCAGAGCAGTTGGAAAACAATTTGCCAATTCTCGTTGACCAACCAGCCGGGACCAGCGGCCCGGGACGTACTTGGACGTGAACAATGTCCCCAACACTGCTGGGATCTGGACTTCAGCTTGAAAAAACAAGCAACTAGGAACTGAACTGACACGGTGACAGCGCTTAATCCCCATGTTTGTACGCCGTTTTTTTTTGTGTGTGGATGGGAGCAAATCTCTATTTTGGTAAATCCCTCTACAACCGGGCAGTTTGGAGTTGCCAGGAGTTGCTTCTCATTTTTTAATATGGCTACCGTTCGGCCCCGTCGTCCGCCCAAAGTCAAATCATGTACGAAGTCACAACAGTTATTTGCCTACCAGTGGGGAGCGTAAAGGGACAAAAGACTACCACAGAATGCACTTCCTGCCGAGGCTTACCCTTTCGGTGGGCGGTATTTCTGTGTTGACTTGGTTTTTGATTTGCATCTTCCCTTTGGTTCCGGTATCACGTCGGCCCCGAGCACAGGGAACCCGATCTACACGATCCCCGCACCCTTCGGGCGCTCGCTAACGACATCGTGCGCATCCGATTTTCTTCCACCCCGGACAGGTTTATCGAATTTAAAACGTCAGTTTCACTTATGCACACCGTCTGTGAGCGAAGAACCGTCTGGTGCGCTTGGTGTCGGCTCCAATTTCTATGCCCTTGGAAAGTTGGCAAACCGGGGACGATGCACCGGAGGACGTTCACATATTCCTTTACTTCCTTCCACTGGCACGCTCCCAGCATCAGGCTTCTGGAATTGTTTGGAAGTAGTGATAAAATTTTCATTTCTCCGAAATTCGCGACAGATTCAAGTGGAGGCACAGAAAAATGTTGAAGTCCGGGGAGTTCTTTTTTTGCGTCTATATTATGGAATCTAATTCTCACAAACGCGGAGCGCGAAAACAAACGAGTACTTTTATTAGTGTCAAGATCGTATACTAATCGGTCCCCAACCCGTCATTCCCGAATGAACATCCTAAAACCACTTGCCGCACATATCGAACATCACCGAAATGTGTGCCTGTGTGTGCATCCCTCTACGCTAGAAGTTAACTCCATCGATCATTCAATTAACGACCGAAAACATGACCACTTAGACGCGTCGGTCAACGTCACGTCAACGCCGGACGTGCTTCAATGGCGCACAAACGGAGCAGCGATGGTGAAATTCCGTTGCATACGTTATTTTCGCTACACGGCACTAAAATTCACTGACATCCGGGGAAGAGATTAACCTGGTAGCTGGTTTTATTGTTAGTAATTTAATTTTATTTAAAAATTGTTCTTTTAACTTTATTTTTCGTACAGTTTTAATTGATATAATGAACATTGAACATACATTGAGCATTGAAAGACTCAAAAAAGAGTTTAGGGCTGAACGTTATTTTGCTCACTTACCCGTACCCAAACAGAAATATGCAATACTAATCACTTCAATACCAACAACTGAATGTACTAATAACTGACAGTCGCCTGTCAACCCGGAACCTCCTGAAATCCCAACCTGAATGGAACACTTCATCCCCTTTTCATGTCCCCATGGGACATGACACATTTTTTCACTCCCTCTCCAATGTGTGCCCTAGTGTATTAATTAGTCGACAACTAATCCACACAGCAACACAACATTGCCGGTTTGATCGGTTCATAAACAGACACCCGTCAAATGGGATTACTTCTGCCAGACCGCCCCGGCGGTGCATTTGAGTCACTTGAAAACCCCTTTGCTGCCGTGGCCAACAGCCGGTTCCCATTTCATAGCCACCCGTCACCGTGATCCTGGTTGACACGGGCCCGCCGGTAATAATTAGAATCACGAACCCAGAACTTTAATTTAATCATTCACCGCATATGCTGCAACGTTCTTTTTTAGTTGGGGTTTTTTTTTGTTTTTTTTTTTGCGTTAGTCTGCCCGATTGGTTCGCATCCGGAGCTGCCAGTCGCGCTTAAGGCCATGAATAAATTGCATCATTACACACATTACAGGACGCCCCGGCCACGAGCACTGTAATGAATGTGTGATGGAGAGCAGAAAGGACCATAAAAACGCCACATTATCTTCGTGTTCCATTTCGGTTTCGGGACCATTAATTAGAAATGATTATAAATTTTGCACCACTTACAACGAAAGTTCGGATGAAAGACTGCGCCTCCCATTTGGCACTTCCGGGTCGCTGACATATGTCGCAACGGTGTGGTAGTGCAGGTAGTGGCCCTCACCTTTCTGCAGCAGCCGGCAGTAAATGGCCATCGATTGGCTTTATCAGACCATGTTTCGCCTTTCATCTGGGAGAAAGGATGCGTTTAATTTTAAAATTGGTATAATTACCTTTGCACACACACACACACACACACACACACACATAAGCTCGGTCGCATCGAAAGCAATCAATCGTGATGGGGAATCTGTAGTGCGTAACACTCGCTACTAAACGGCTGGTGAAACGAACGTGCAAAAGTAAAACAACAGGTCGTGCATAAAAATGCGAACGTCATCTTTACGCCAACCCGGCCAGCCGTATGTGGCGTACGGTGGCATAAATATTAAACTCCATCCTCCAAACGGAAGATAAAAACGCCCACCGAAGCTCATAATTGCTGCAATAACGATGATTACTGCCGCACATCCAGCATAGCTGCGCTCCCAGGTCAGGCTGCGGTGCCTCGGGAAAGGGCCGCAAAGGGATAATAAATGAATTCAATGTTCCGTTCAAACATTCGCCAGGCTTGCTGGGCAGGGGATCGATGGCTGTACTTGATGAGGATGTTAACAACGAGCATTTGTTGTTTTTAAATGTCTTTGAAATATGATGAGAAAATTATGCATTGCTTCAAGGGGTGAAAAGGTGTTAGGTTTTTAGACGTACTGGAATATATGTCATTCAAGAATAACGTTAAATCACAAATAAAAAATGCTCTATTGCGTGGTATTGGTGTCAAACTAGACACGACTATGTACTTACGTTTGGAGAATTAAATTTAAAAGTAAACCGTTACGGTGCTGTAAAAAAGCGTACCAATCCCACGCCAGTTTTTGCATATAACACTTCTACCACCTTTCAATCAAATTTGAACCGCTCGTCTATCCTTCACTGCCCAATGAATGGTACTGGAAAACAAGCATCCCATAGCCGTAAGAGCATGTGGCGAATAATTGAGCAAATCAAATACAAATTACACTGCATACCCATTATTCCGTGCTGGCACTGATGGACCTGGTAGGCCGGTTTAAAACGGTTAATTAAAAATTAATCCAATTGGGTGAGAACGTATTGTAGCCCGATAAGTCTGATGATGAACGAAGAGTGTGCCCCTCATGACTACTGCCATTAGGGGTGGAATGCGGGTGGGAAACACGCCGTAAAGAGAATGCAGTTTGAGAAATAATCTATTTAACGCACCTTACGGGTGTGTTTCACCATGATCAGTTGTAGGCTGCGATGAAAAGTGCTATAATTCTGCTTTTTGCTATGTTTGCTAGCTGTACAATCCCATCGTTTACGATTGCAATTAAGTTAGGTTTTATTCAAACTTAAATATAAATTATCTCTATTCTTTTGACATTGATTAATCATTACCACTGTACACTGTACACCCTCATAAAATTGAATGTTTAAACTTAATAGTTTTATTTTAGCATTGAACATCTTTAAAACATTAGAACATCTTTCCAACGATCTTTTCATAATTCTACGAACAACAGTACAGTAGAAGCTCTGACATTTCCCATGCCCGCACGTGCTCTCACAGTGCAGCGCTCTCTCCTGTCAAACACAACATAAACAGTACCGGAGATTAAAAAACCGGTGTAAACAACAACAAACGCTTGTGGAACAGTGCTCCTTCTTCGCACAGCATGGCAAATTTGCGTGATATTTCGTCGAAAAAATCCACCCGACCCACGATCAATGTGGCCATCCACCCGAACCCAGGCACACCACCCACCGGCACAACCGGCAGTGGCTCGGGTGGCTCTGGTTCGTACGACGGAGGTGAATACAAGTCCATCTTTTTCAACGAGATCGCACAAATTATGCGCGGTTACGGAGACTGCGAGAAACCGCTCCGTGAGTCGGTGATACTGGTGGAAAAGATAGTTCTGCAGCAGCTGCGCGGCATCATGCAGGAAGCGATCGATCACGCGATGTCCCGCCCGAACTCACCGACTCTTTCACGGCGCGATTTCGAGTACATCATGCGCAAGAATCCGGTACGTGTCGCACGGCTCCAAAAGTATTTCCGGGATATGGCGCTGATGAAGAAACGCCTAAAGGACCTGTGCGGTGGGCGCTACTCGCACTTAAACCTCGGTGCGTCATCGGAAACGTCGGATGACGATTCGGACCGAGAGGTTCCAGAACGGTACGACGAGGAAAAGATGCGCCGCCTGTTCCGAGCCGATCGCATATCACAGATACTGAGCGGGCGGCAGTACGAGGAGTACATAGGGGCCCGCCGCGCCTCGTTCATGCACCGCAACACGGAGATCATGAAAAGCCGCATGCGGTTGTGGTTGAACATTCCCGAGGACGTGAACATCACGCAGAGCTGCCTGCTGACATTAGCTTACCTGGCGCACGAGACGATCGCTGTGCTGGTGGATTTCTGCATTCTCACCCGGCTGAACTCATCGAACCGGAATGTCGATCCGTACAGCCGCGTTACTCCATCCGGTGAGTGAAAAACGCACCAAACGACAAATATAGATGCGAAAGAAAACAATGTTCTTTTTTCTACATGAAATTTGTAGGTAAATCGTACAATATGCTCCACGCCTGCCCGGAAGTGTCACAGGGCCGCGGATTGGACGGCGTGAAGCCCATCACACCGCAGGAAATCACTGAAGCGATGCGTCGTCACCGGCAAATGGCCATGCGAAGCTCGGGACGGTTCCGAAATGCACTAAACTTCAAACCTCCGTACCTGGCGATGTAAACGCGTACCTTTCTTTCTCTCGATTGATGTAAGTTCTAGTGTTTAAAACATACTTTTCATTAAATATTATTTTTTGCACTTAAAACTCCCATTCAATCTCCATCGATTTCGATCACTTCAACCTTTTCCGGAATGACAACCACTTCCTCTTCCCCGATGTATTCGTGGTCATTTTCCTCGCTACTGCTGCTCGTCCTATCGCCAGCTTTGGCAACCTTTCTTTTTACACTATTCTCGGTTCGTCCGTTTATTCGCTTCCTTGTGCCGCTAGTCGATGGCGTGTGTCCGTTCGTAGCGTCCACGGTGGTCGGTAGTGGAAACAGCTTCCCGAACGGGAATTTAAGCGACTCTTCCTCCGTCACATCTGCCGGACCCTTCTTGATGTAGCTAATCGTCGCATACGGCGTGAAAACGAACGACTCCTTCAGGTAGTTGTGCACGATCAGGTACGCGACGATCTGTTCCGCCACGGCACGGGAGAGCAGCGGTGCCGGTTCGTTCAGGCGTAAATTCGTTGGGCCCTTTTGCATCCACGCGTCCACCAGCTTCAACCCGGTTAGGCTCTTCTGCTCCGCGTCGGCCTTCGCAATGATGGTGCGCAGTTGAGTGGCGTACGGTGCGATTTCCAGCCCCGGACGAACCCGATCATTATTCGTGCACCGGTCGCACATGCCATTGCAGTTTTCTGCGCCCCACACCTCAGAGAAATAGCGTGAGATGATCTTCCTACGGCATCTGCGGTGAAATAATTTTGCATAATTTGTAATGTTAAAGAAGGGGAGGGAAAGCAAAATGGCACGCGATAGGATCATTTTAAATAAATACACTAAAAAACAACAACTGATCATTTGACGCGCAATACAGGAAAGCCATTAATTTGGATAAAAATGCCGATTTGGATGTCGTCATACTTACTCGTCGGTCGAGATACAGTAATTCACCATAGCGTAGGCATTCTTCAGCCCCATGTTCTCGGAGAACGTCATCGTCGTGATGCGAAAGATGTCCGCGAAATGGTACAGCAGTATGCAGTCTGCCCGTGCTCCATCCCGTCCCGCGCGGCCACTTTCCTGGTAGAAGTTTTCCATGCTCTTGCTCATCGTGTGATGTATCACGAACCGCACGTTGCCCTTGTTGATGCCCATACCAAATGCGACCGTCGCTACGACCGCCTGCAGGTCACCACTATGCCACAGCTGGTGTATCTTAGTGCGATCCGCCGTTTCCAGATTCGCGTGATACGGGGCCACCTTCAGGCCCCGCTCGTTCAGCTCGTTGCAGATATCAACCGCATCCTTCATCGAGAACGTGTACACGATGCCGGACTGTTTGCGGAAGCGCGTCACCATTAGGTTTGCGAGCAGATCGTACTGCTCCTGCCGGTTGACCGGTTTCTCCAGTACGTGATAGTACAGATTGGGTCGGTTGAACGATGCCACGAAATGAATCGCGTCCGGTATTTTGAGCATCTGCTGCACATCGTCAATGACCCTGGTGGTGGCGGTCGCCGTGACGCCGAGTATCGGTGTTTTTGGGAACATTTCCTTCAGCACACCGAGAAACTTGTAATCCGGCCGGAAGTCGTGACCCCACTGAGAACAACAGTGCACTTCATCTGTGGGAACGAAAGCAATGAAAATACTAATCCCTATGGAATAGTTTAAAGTGACTCACCGATTGCAAATCGATCCAAGTGCCCATTGTTGTAGCACTTCTGCAAGGCTGTCATGAAACGCTTGCTCTTTGACAGCCGCTCGGGCGTCACGTACAGTAGCTTAAAATCCGGCGATCGCTTCTCACTCAGCGTTTTGTGTATCTGCGTGATCGCCGTCTTGTCGGTGGTGCTGCACAGAAGCCGAGCCGCTACGTTTATACGCTCCAACGACCACACCTGATCCTCCATGAGAGAAATGAGCGGCGATATGACCACCGTCACGCCAGCGCTAAGCAGTGCCGGTAGCTGAAAGCACAAACTTTTCCCACCGCCGGTCGGTGCGAGCAGCAGCACATCGTTGCCGGCCATCAGGGCGTTTATCGTGCGCAATTGCTGGGGCCGGTAGTTTTCCAGCCGGAATACTGTCTGCAGCAGATGCCGCGCTTTCACCGACCAGGTGAAGTTTTCCACGGTCCAGTCCGTGGTATCGGTCCGCTGCGATTTACGCTGCTGGCGCACATGTTTGATCGCCTCGACAAGTTCCAGAAGCTGCGATTTTTGCGTTCTTAACCGGGTGATCTTGTCGTCTATTACCTCAAGCTTATGCTGTATGAGCAGCTCGTGCGTCGAGAGCTCGTCGTCGCTTAGTTTGCTAAACTCTTCGGCCATTTCGTGCTGCGTGAAGTGTGTTCCGGCTTGGGAAAACGGCGGGATCGTTTTCAATGCGGTCCACCACCGAAGTGGTAGCGTCTACACTACCTGCCGAGAAGGCTCTAGAACAAAAGCCTTGTGAGCTTACTGTTCTGGAACGCAATGTAACTATAGCGATACGTTTGCACTGTACATTTACGAGCTGCTTTGGCTTTTCACCATTCGTATTTTAGTTAGGTAGAGACATTCTACAATTTGGTATTGGCCTAATTTTGAACAAGAACTCACATGAAACAGAAACACGCGAGAGCATCAGTCAAAATTCCTCGTATTTACGTTTTTGACGTTTCTTCCTTTGGTGTGCAGCAGGAGCTAATAAATAAAGCCCATTTTCTTTCAAATTCTTTAGAACAAGCATGCAAACCGGGAGTTTTATTGTTGTTCATCTTAACACTTAGCAAACGGTATTTATTATCGAATTTTTAAAAAATCTTTATAGGGGAAGACAATTGAATAAAAACTCAAACCCCGATTGATTTCCATTCCAAGCGATTTGCTACGCGTGATGGAAACGGTACTAAATGTCAAACGACGCGCGATACGCTGTCAATGAGGAGGAGCATTTGTAAACACTTTGTCGGTCGCCTTTCAGAAAACGGGAGTTCAATAATGTAAACAAGTGTTGTTGCACTTTTAGCACTCGTAATTAACGAGATAGTTTTTGCTACAAAACCCATCCGGTATGGCCAGTGCGGAGCGAATGTGTCGCCTGTGCTTGGGGGAAGAGCTGGACAGCATGTACGGCACGTTGGTTCCACTGAACGGTGATGACGATATTATAAAAGCAATAGAGGAAACAACTTCCATCGAGGTAGTGGAGCGGCTGACGGGACGAACGTTATCGGTAGACACTAATCCTGTGTTACTCTTTCGCTCCTGCTCACGATTCGTAGGTCATTCTGGACGTGACGGTTAACTATTTCATCTGCGCCGTGTGCAAGGATGCACTTATCAAGTGTTACGAGTTTCGCGAACGCTGCCTCACCAACGATACCATCTTTCGGCAAAAGTTCACCCGAGCCTTGACATCAGTGGCGCAAGCCGAACTGTCGGAGTTTGTGACCATCAACGTGGTGGGGAATCCTTGCGGTGTTCCTTTGCGAGAACCGCTCCAGTCGAGCATAGAAACAGACGCATTTATTGAGGAGTGTTTAGTGGAAGCGGTGGACGATAATGACTGTGACGATACGGACGTGCTGTACGAACCACTGTTAGACGAAACGGTAGAGAAAGCCGACAGTGGCTCATCGAACGGTGGTGGGTCATCGAACGAACGGAAGAAACGTCAGAAAAGGGAGGAAAACGCGAAAAATAAGCTACCTTGCGCCGTGTGTGGGAAGATGATCGCGCGCAACAACATCAACCAGCATCTGCTAACGCACGATCCAAACCGACCGAAGGTGTTTTGCTCGTACTGTGGCAAATCGTTTAAGGATCCGCGCCGGATGCAGCTCCACATCAACAGCAACCACACACTGGAGAAAAAGTATCCGTGCGATCTGTGCAATAAGGTGTACCTTCGGCCGACCTCGCTCAAGGACCACAAGCTAGCGAAACACACCGACGACAAGCGGTACGAGTGTTCCGAGTGCGGTACATCCTTCACTAGCTGGGCCCAACGGTGGCATCACTTCAAGAAAGAGCACACCACCGTTAAGCCGTACGCGTGTCCGTACTGTGAATGGGCGTTTAAGTTTAAGTAAGTAGGGCGCAGCTGGTGTGGGTGAAACATTTTAATGTATTTTTCTTCTTTCAGGGGAGATCTAACGCTACACATCCGGAAGCATACCGGTGAGAAGCCGTTCAAGTGTGATATCTGTGGTAAAGCGTTCAACAAGAGCTACAACGTGGTGATACACAAGAAATCACACCGGAACCTTCTGCAGGCGGACGGTACAATGGAACTATCAAGCACCGAAACAACGACGTAAAATACTGCAATATAGAAGGGTTTGAATTTACAGCGACGGTAACATATTTGATACTTGCGTACGGTTGCGAGATAGGCTTTCAAACAAACCCGCAAACCAACGGATGGGAAAATGATTTTCACAACTTTTGCACTATCACAAAAACGAGTGTTCAAGTTCAAGTTGTTTTCATGTGTTTAACCGTCTTCATATGGTATTACGTACCGATCACTGTATCACACATCATTATTTAATCTCATACATGATTGTTCGGTCCCCTTGGTTACTGATAGTTTAAATACACTTTTATTCACTCACTATGCTAAAGAATTGCACGGTCACATTATGGAACAGGAAGAACTTTCTGACGCATCTTGCGCTGTTGGTCCGTTGCGCAGTTCCTTCGCTTTAGACGCGAGAAATGAACTTTCGTACTCTTTCTGCATGTGCTCCGGCAGTGGTTTCGACCAGTCGGCTGGTGGTCCTGACCGCTTCGTCCACACGTTGTTGCCGTAGTGCGCCCGCATCCGCTCTTCACGACGCTTCCGCTCACTGTCGATCAGCTCGAGCGCACTCTTTGTGTCGGTCGCATTGCGTTCGAAGCGTATGCAGTTGTCAAAATCACGCTTCCACTGGTTGCAATCGATCGATTCACCGTGTATGAAGTACTGATGAAACCGGGCCTTGATACTCGTGCAGTCGTCGTACTCTTCATTATATAAGTAGCACGGTCGGATCTAGAGGGAATGTCGGCAAACCGTTGATGAGTCGAAACGGATGCACGCGCTTGTCGTACAAATATACACCGTGTCATATATACTTACCGACCAGAGGTTCTTTAACACTTCCTCCTCCTCAGGGGTTTTCGGTTTGATCGTGACCGCCGCTTCCAGTATCGTGGACATGCTTAATTTTTGTTTTAAAAGATACCAAACATCAGGTTTATTTATTTGTTGATGTTCTTTGACAAAAGACAAAAACTTGATGGGCTTCTTTCAAGAACATGCATTCGTTTACAGGCTGCTAGATTGGATTCTCAAATGTGCTGCTAATGAGACCGCATTTAACCCTATCATTGACAATCAATTGTTTCGCAATTGTTAACATATTTCATTATTTGAACATCTTTTTCAGTTATTATTTATGAATTCTAAACTCTTTCATTTTTAGTACTTCTAATACAACAGATGAAAGTAGGAAATAACATCCGCAAATTGATTACCGGATGTTCTATTGTTTCAAAAAAATGCAACTGTATACAGGTCGCATATAACATTTTTGATAATATCTGCATCAAATTTGTTTAGTAAATAGTACAAACTTTGTGCAAATATGGTACAAACATTTAAGAAAATTCTAACATAGAATTAATTTAGCTGGCTTCCTGTTTATTGAGCGTATCGCTCACTTATCTTGTTTTTGTTTTTTGTCATTCCTATGAGACTTCTTATGTATTACTACGTTATAACTTTTGCTGAACTTCTTCCCACAGATATCGCAGGGAAATGGTTTTTCTCCAGTATGCGTGCGAACATGCAGTGTCAAGTCGTGACTGTAAAATAGTAAAGGAAAACAAAAAGAAAACCATTACATTATATCATTACCGATCGCATAACTGGCACCAACAAAGCCGTACCGTACCGTATTTTGAATCCTTTGCCACAAAACTGACATGTGTACCGTTTCTCGCTCGTGTGCTCCTTCAGGAAATGTAGCTTCTTTTTCGAAAAGCTGGTGAATGTCATGCCACATTCCGTACACTTGAATCGTTGCTCCTGGGAATGCTTTTCGTTGAAATGTACCTTCAACGATTTGAGACTGTAGTAAAACTTGCCGCACTCGTTACACTCGTACTTCTGTTCAAATGTGTGGTTGCTGTTGATGTGAACTTTCAGAAGATGTGTATTTCTGTAGTATTTTCCGCAATGCGAGCAAGGATATTTCGATACAACGGGATCGTGCGATTCGAGGTGTCTTTTCATGTTGCAGTTGCGAATTATTTTACCACACTCCACGCACGCGGAACGAGTCGTACGAGGTTTGGATGGTTTGGATTGTTTAGCTCGAGTTTCTTCACTGGAGTTGAGATCGAGTTTCACCGCATCTGGAGCGTTATAAGATTCTGTCTCGAATACTTTGGGCTTCGTATGCATTACAGCTTCTACGTCTTCTGAAGGCTCTTCTTTGATCACGTACAAATCGCTCTCATCGATAAGATTACATTGCTGTGCCTCGTCCACTTTTAGCATCACCATTTTAATATCATTCCATTTTTCGTCATTTATTTGTTTTGTTTCTACAAGCCATTCGTCCGCTACACGTCGTCGATAAATCTCATCATTTTGCAAGCAAGTTTCACGAAAATTGTCAAACTGTACCAGCTGAAACTGGCAATTTTCGCACAGAAAAACGGTGTCGATTTCATTCGCTAAAACCTACAAAACGATGAATGGTTTTTCATTAAATTTCGCTTAGCTACGCTTACTCAAGGAATCTTACCTGCACTGATGTTACTTTATATATCACCTCAACGAGAGGATTTGTTCTGTCCACTACGATAAACGAATCATAAGCTTCTTTCAAACATAAGCGGCACACGTTCAAACCGGGCATTTTACATGATTGTATTATCAAACTGAATTGATTTTGGAGAATCTGTACGTAGGGAGTTTTGTTTTTGTTTTGTTCTCCTTTGCTTGACATGGGAGCAAACATTGGAGAGCTGCTTTCACTTACACTTTGCTGTTTTAGATTCGCCGATCACGGTGAAACCACATCAAGAGCTACAAAATTCAAAACAAAATATGTATCAATACACATAAATGTTCTTTCCAACTGCAGGAAATAAGTGATTTTTAATTTTGTATTGTTTGAAATTTGTTTAAATTACTCCGACTTTATATCGATTTCCCTTCACGCTTTCTTTTGGCCGAAGCTGTTGTCAGCCCGATGAGATTTCTTGTGTATCACCACGTTATAACTTTTGTTGAACTTTTTCCCACATATATCGCACGAAAAAGGCTTCTCTCCGGTATGCGTTCGTAGGTGTAGCGTTAAATCGCTTCTGCAAAATAGGTGTATGAGAGTAACAAAAGGTATTATTTCGCAAGATCAACAGAAGACATTAAAACAAGACAAGCACCGTACCGCATTTTGAACATTTTTCCACAGTATTGGCAGGCATATTGCATCTCATCCGTGTGAACCTTTAAGTAATGATATTTCTCTTTAGCCTTACTGTTGAATGACATATCACACTCCCGGCACTGGTAGCGGTTTTCCAACGAATGATATTCGTAACCGTGTCTCCGGAGTGAGTCTCGATCATAGAACACCTTGTCGCAGATATCGCACTCGAACTTTTGCTCAAACGTGTGCTTGCTATTAACGTGAACTTTCAGCAGGTGCATTAGCTTGAACTGTCTATCGCAGTGTGGACAGGAATACTGATTCGGTTTGGTCGCGTGCATCACCATGTGCCTGTTCATGTTGAAGTTGAGAATCATTTTTCCACACTCAGTGCACGAGGTACGCGACGAGGAGGAAAGTGCTCGTTTGGACATGATTACTTGACTTCCACTGCGTTTTGTTCCCTTTCTTTGCTTAACTTTTGATTTATTTTGATATTTCTTACCGACTGCGCTAGGTTTGATTCGCTCTCTGGTGGTTTTAGAATTTGATTGATTTGGGATGGCATTCGTTGCCTTCGATGGTTCTTTTTCGTTTGGTTGATCTTCCTCGGTGCTATTCGACTCATTTTCATCGATCAGCTCATATTCTTGGGCTTCATTTGCTTCCACAACCACCATTTTAAAAGTATGCAATTCGTCATCACTGGGTTGTTCCGTTTTAATCTGCATTTCATTTACCAAATGCTGTCGATAAATTTCATCATTTTGAATGCAGGCTTGTTGGAAATAGTAAAATTGTGTTAATTCTAACTGGCAATTTCCACACAGAAGAACAGTGTTGGTGTCATCCTCCAATACCTAAACCAAGAAGGAAGTATCCGTGTATTTCAATACATCGCTTCGCACGCACAACCTCGCATCCTAACCAACTTACCCGCAGTGTTGTTACTTTATATATCATCTCTACAAGAGCGCTCTCCTTCGTTAGCACCTCGAAAATAGCACTACTTTCCTCCAAACACAATCGGCACACGTTTAAATTCGACATTTTACATAGATTTGTAGTAAATTAGCGTTCCTTACGATGCATTTATTTGCTGTACACTTTGTTTATGTTTACAAGATGTTAATACCACGAACAGGAAACTAGCAGTGAGCTCCTTTCACTCACATTCGCTTGTCTCCGGTGCAACTGTCAATTCTCTTCAGCATTTCAACGGTCACTTCGCTTGAAAATAATTCGGCATGAAAACGAAAGCAAATGTTTGCAATTATTATTATTTTCAAAACTACAACGACCAACTATATTCATTTTTGTTCCTCTACTTCCAATACTTTCAGTTCAGTCTCTTTCTTATAGTTACGATGAGATTTCTTGTGTATCACCACGTTGTAGCTCTTGCTGAACGTTTTCCCGCATATATCACACGAAAATGGTTTTTCGCCTGTGTGAGTGCGAACATGCACCGTCAGGTCACTTCTGGAAAATTATGTGAAAAGATAAAGATAAATATTAATAATACTATCATTATTATCTTTGCACCTATGAACGTACTTAATTTTAAAACCTTTGTTACAGAACTGGCAAACGAACGGTTTATCTTCCGTGTGCGTCTTGATGTAGTGGTAGGACTTTTTCGAGAAGTTTGTGAATTTCAGACCACAAACATTACACTCGAACCGCTTTTCCTTCGAATGCTTAGCGTAAATGTGTTCCCGTAGTGAGTTAGGGCGGAAGTAAACCTTGCCGCACTCTTGGCATTCGTACTTTTGCTCGAATGTGTGGTGACTGTTGACGTGCACATTCAGTAGATGCATGTTGCTAAAATATTTGCCACAATGCGAGCAGACAAACTGTGGCGGTTGCCGATCGTGCGTTTCCAAGTGTTTGCTCATGTTACTACGGCGTATCAGCTTGCCACACCGCACACACGACAGCTGTCTGTTCGATGAAGAAAGCGGTTTATATTTCTTTGACTCCGTTTGGTCCGTTTTCTCGCCTTGGATACGTATCTTGCTAGACGCTTTGTGGTTCACCATCCTAGATGAATCTGTTTCAACTGCCTTTCGTGCTCTTGTTTGCCTGACCGTTTTACAATTCGCCGTTTGTTTTAATGGCGTCGGTTCTTCCTTTCCAGATTTTTTTAGAGTAATCAATTTATCATCTCTCTGTTGCTTCAAATAGGATAAAGTATCTTCTTCAATTAGATTAAGCTTTTTAGCCTCTTCTGGTTCGATGATCACCACTTTTTCGTTAAGCGATTCTTCATCGCATCGAGCTGCTGTTACAGATTGCACTTCCTTTAAACGCTGCTTGTAAATCACATCATTCTCCAGGCAAGTCTCGCGAAACTGGTCAAACTGTGACAATAGCATAAGGCAATCTTCGCACAAAAGAACCGCCTCAGTTTCGTAGGACAGCACCTGAAAACAGAAGAAAATGCTCACTTTTCCACACACTGCGGTACTCTTACAACGCTCACACTTACAATCAATGATGTTACTTGATAAATGGTGCCCACTATTGGGCAATCCTTAGTCACCTTGATGAAAGAAGCATTAGATTCTACCAAACAGAGGCGACACAAACATAAACTCGACATGTCGCATATAGATTTATTTTATAAATTACGAAAGAAACCAGGAACTGGTGATAATCTTTGCGTTGTTAAAGTGTTTAGCTTTGTTTACGTTCTGTTGGCGTTCCTGTGGACTGAACTATTTTGACAGCTGCCGTCATCAGGGTAGAAAATGAAACATAAATTCAATTACAATTTACTATGAAATTAGATCTTACAATAACCTTTTGTTAATAAAACTTGTATGCTACTTGCAAGATTAAATTTGCCTACTACCAGATGGCACCAAATATAATATATAATTTGACTCTTAAATACACCAAACACAACCTATGTTGCGACCAATACCGTTATCAGAAAACGCGCGCTTTTCAGTGACATTTCTCTGTAACGAAGATGTAAACAAACCATTTCAAAAACACAGCGTATCGGGAATCCTCCGGAAATCGTAAAGAAAATTAAACGAATGCAGCTTTTGCGAACCGAAAGTTACATGTAAAGTGTTTGCTGCCCTCAAAATGATGGAAACAAATCGTACCCAGCTGGTGAAGATGCGCTTCCTACGCGAGTTCAACATCAAAGTGCTGGAAGAGTGGTTATCGGGATGTGTCACCTTTTGCCTGCAGGAAAACCCACAATCCTCCAACGAAAGTTTGTTCCAGTTCGCGTTCAGCCAATGGCTACTGGCAGACCTGAACGACGTTGGCATCGCCGTGCTGCCGGCCGATCTGGATGCCAAGGTGGAGCAGCACACGCTGAAGGGATCCTTCCCGGTGCAGATACAGTACTTGCTTGATATCTGTAAGGATGCGAGTTGGTGTAACGAAGCGGAATTTTCTACAAAATGGCATTTATTTTACCTCAGCTGAACCCGCCTATGATCAGTGGAGAGCGCTGTACGACAAAAAACTGGATGAAGCAGATGAAGAAGTGCAGATGAGACGAAACCAGGCTCCAACGAATGTGAAAAAGTACGTAATTGTTACTATTGGAATCAATAAATTTTCAATCAAGTCCGATTGCGATCTTCTATCCCCATCAGACGACGAATGCTTAAACTTCACCTAACGGACGGCAAACAAACGATCGTAGCGCTAGAGCACAGCTCAATCAAAAGCCTGACGACAAAGTTGGCACCCGGTACGAAGCTTCTTCTTAGCGGACCGATCCGTTGCATCAATAAAGTGCTGCTTCTGCAACCGCAAAACGTGCGCGTGCTTGGCGGTGAGGTCGATGTGCTGCTAATCATGAATGCATACGAAAATGTGCTTCTACGGCTGCTAAACAAACCGGCCAACCCCAATCCGAAGCTCGACTACGAGGAGGCACCGGTGTCGGAGGGTGCGTCCGGTCGCATCAATCACAAAGCAATCGAAAGTATCTCGATGGAGCGCGATTTAGCTGCACGGAAGCAAGAAGTAAAACCAAGGAGTTTTCCTCCACCCGTGGTGGATGTGGACGATGTGGATGATTCGCTTCTGATGGGCATCGATTTGGACGTGGTGGAAGCGAGTCAACCGATGGTGGGACGCAATATGGCGAGTTCGAAACCGGAACAGGTACAAACGATCAGTACCCTTATGGACGACGACGACATGGACGACATCGTGCAGCTGGTGGAAGAACCGCGCGAACCGGAAATTATGAACCAACAGGTGTCGTCTACGAAACATTCCCAATCGTCTCCATCGGCAAAGGTAAAGCTGCCCGCTTCTCCAGCAAAACGGCTACCAAGCTATGATGATTTTATTGAGGATGATATCGACATGATGAACTCGCTGGAAGATCGAATACAGGATGAACTTCGTGGAAATGATCCGTATCAAGAGCCACCCGAAGAGGAAAAGGACCTTGAACCACCTCCGATAAAGATGAAGAAGGCACATCTATCCCCCAGTGATTATCGAACAGATTTTGCGTGCGTGGAAGAGGATCGTGAAAAAAATCCCCCACCTACGCTACGTCACAACCCGATCAAAATGTCCCATGTCCCACCTGAGGCTACTCCGTCTACTAGCAAAGCATTCAAACACTTCAACGCTTCCGATCTGTTCGAAGACAGCATGGATTGCTTGGACGTGAACGAACCGAAACCCGAAGTGTGCGTTCCTGTGAACATTCTTTCTCCAAATTATCCCTTCCGGATCGATGATGTCAGTCTGGTTACGATCGAACAGATCATGGC
Organism: Anopheles farauti; assembly: GCA_000473445.2. NCBI lineage: Eukaryota > Metazoa > Arthropoda > Insecta > Diptera > Culicidae > Anopheles > Anopheles farauti. The sequence goes on from KI915045.1 coordinate 4,627,974, forward strand.
CGTACCACCAGCCGATCGCTGCCCCGCTACCTTCATCGTGTACTGTGAGGTGAACAGTGTAACGGAACAACCCCGCATCCGGAAGAACCTGTGGCATTTAACTATCGAGCTGTCGGATCATTCGTCGGTCGGTCTTCCGGTGCGCTTGCACGATACGGTGCTCACCCGGATGACAGGCCACGAGGCGGCCGAACTAATGCGGCTACACAAAACCGACCGCACGCGTGTGATGCAGCTGCTCGATCAGGTGCTGCACGATTTTAAGGAGCTCCTGCAGGAGATTAAATGCTTTTGGAGGGTGGTTTACGAGCCGGAAATGGAAACGCCGGTAGTGATGGAGACGTACGAGATGAGCGACGAACGGGGCGCGATACTGTTGGACAAAATTATTAAAGAAAACTGCGGGCAGCTGCGGAAAATGCTGTAGAATAAACACAGTCGACGAAGCACAAAAAGCATGAGTATCAGTTTGACTATTTATAGAATATTTGTATTTAAAAGCAATGAAGCGTTTATTGAGAACTTATTCCAAACTGCTGAAAGACTACTCCACGTTTTGGATATTGTTTATCTAAAAAAATTCCTTGAAAAGGCAAAATTTGTTATTTTCCTAAGGCATTTACTTGATGCTCCTTTATCGTTTTATTATGGTTTGATGGTTGGTTTACTACAATTAAGACACACCAACATAACAATCTTCTTTCGCGCGTACATACAAACATACTTATTATCACATTCGTAACGGCTAAAGCTCAAATGGAACGTTTGAAAGTGTAGATGGAGTTAAAAAAAATAAAACAAAGCGAAACGCCGTTGCTTCACGCTCGGAAACGCCGACTCTCCGATGGTTTCGCTTTGACTCAGTCACACATACAGTATCGCAGTCATACCGCGTTCGAGAGAATAAAATTAGAACAAGAAACTTTTCCATGTGGTTCTTTAGAATAAGAGAAAGCGCCAGACACTTCGTTACCACTAGATACAATCCTGGATTGTGCGTGTGTGACGGTTGAGGTAGGGGACGGCATTAGCTTCGCTTGAAGATGACCAGCTTCAGCTGCTCGTAGCTTATCCACATCACCACGTTCCACGAGACGAGCCGTGCGAACGATGGTACGAAGCCCTTGTAGAACGCGGCCACACCCTCCTTGGCGCCCATCCGTATGGCACAGTCGAGCGCACCGCGATACTGTCCACGGGGGGAGTTCATGTAGCGCGTCTTCACGACGTCCACCGGCGAGGCGACGATCGTGGCTGCTAGGCCGGCCACAACCGCAGCCGAAAAGTGACACCGGATGTCGTTGGGCATGTGAGCGTACAGTAGCAGGCAGTCCTTCACCACATCGTAGCAGACGATTTCGGCCACGTTGACGATCGCATTGCGACCCACGTTAGGCACCGCACCCTTCCACAAACCCCGTACACCCTCCTCCCGGTGGATCGTCCGGTATGCTTCGAGCGTGGAAGCGTACCGACGACCGGTGGACGAACGGGTCGCTGCCTGGAACCGCACCTTCACCACATCCGTCGGCTGAGCGATCATGACGGCAGCGCCACCTGTCGTCAGTCCAGCCAGAATGCGTGTTCCGATCTGAAGACCAGCTTCGTTTTCTGCGTAGGTAAAATAAGGGGGATCAGTCCGGCTGTGAATGGTATCGATTGCTGGTGAATATTCTGGCCACATACCTTTTAGAATCGATCCGTAGAATGATTTTACGGTATCGTATAGCCCGAGTCGGATGGAGCAGAAGCACAGCTGACGCTGCAAACCGGCGGACAGCCCATTGTACAGCGTGCGGAAGCCTTCCTGTCTGGTAATGGTCGTGATCGTGCCCACCAGGCCCCGGTACTGGACGTGCTGTGTCGCCGGTACGGGCACCGGGTTAAGCTTTAGCGAGGCAGGTGTGTTGATGGCCGGTGTCATGGCAACCGTTCGGACGGGCTGTTCGCCTTGAATCTGCATGGGTGGAGGAAAGTGAGAGGGAAGAAAACGATTATTTAGTGCACGATAACGGAAGTGCCCACTTTCGGCGGGGTTGTTGGAAAGGAAGACAATAACGCAAATTGCTCTCACACATTAGAACGGGATACAATGGACCAACAAAGGTAGTTACTGCAATGCATTTCAAGAGATTCTAGTAGTTCTGCGCAAAAAAAACACATGAGCTACTGGGTTACTGAGCTACTGGGCTTGGGCTTTCAACCCGAGGCATTCGACCTGAGTCAATGTCGGTACGCTCTAGCATCATAATGAGACCTCGAGTGTGCCGAGTTTTATTTTACCGAGCAGTTGTGTGAAGCAGATGGTTGGGAAATTGTATCTGTCCCGTTGAGTCACTTTTCCAATACAAAGAGTTGACGTTTCTCTCAGAGTGACAATGATACTACATTTATATCAGCATCATCTGCCTCAAAACTAACTGTTTCTTTCGTACAGACCTTTAGACCGAACCGTTCCGTAATTTGTCCTTATTGACGGGTTGTGTAACCCGTTTTTAGAGAGCTGTTCACTACGTGAAGGACAATGGCGTCACATCACGTATCCGTAGTTTCAAAGTCCTACGGCAACCGCTACTGCCCTACTTCCTACTTCGAGTAGCGATGCTGCGTCTCACTCTCGGTCAACACGCGGAGCTTCACGCACCGGAGAGGAGAAAAAAACACATAGGCAATCACACGACGGATCGCGTTCGTCGGGTTCGAACTTTGTACCCACGAACGCACCGGTGCGAGATTGCTTCCAATACTAGCACGGACACTAGCAACCCACGAGGGCCGGCCTCGTTGGTGGGTGCTCGTTGAACCGTTGAAACCGTCATCGCACGGCTGAGAACTGAGGCCTGATGTAGAGTGTAGACTGTAATGATCCGCTTCACCGGACGCTCAAGACATTGGTCAATATTCCGGTCGACCTGCTGGCGTGTTTGTGCGTTTCGTTTTCGCTGCAAGGCGAGAGTGCGAACGAGGAAGTAACTTGCTCTTGCTAGCCGATTCTGACTTCACTTACCTGTAGTCGTACTTTGGCCGTGTCCAGCGGGAAGGTGATAAAGTCTGCAAAACAGGCAGCCGTTCCGGCGGTGAGCAGCTTCACCGGCACGGAAGCCGTCAGTTCGGTCGTCTTTTCCGATGTGCGTCTTTGAAAACTCATCTTGGATTTGTTGTTATTCTGTGCTGTTGTTTACTGGTAACAGAATACGTCCTGCAGAATAGAATAAGCAGAAGTACACACGCAGGTTATTAACGGTTGAATAGTTTACGGTTTGTTGTCTGTGGTTCGAATTCCAAATCAAATATTTGATTGATCCGATTGTTGGATTGTGGGGATTGTCGTAACAATTTGACCCATCATGAAGCTGTTTCGCGCCCAAGCGCTAGAGAGAGATACCAATAAGTAGCACCTACTTTCAATTCCACACAGGGGTCTCTCGCCTGCCCTCCGTTCTCCCCTCAACGGTCGAAAACAAAAATAGCCTTGACAACAAGAGCCAAGGCGAGCAAAAAAAAAACCTCTAAAGACGCGTAAAACCCTCCATCAATCGTCACCACCGCCATCACCAATTAATGTTCGGCCATTCGTCCGCCCGATATCAGCTGATACAAAATAAAAACCGGTGTCTACGGACGTTGTTGCCCGGTGGGGGCTCGTCCACCGACTACAAACACACACGAACGCGAGTATCTTGATTATTTTTTGTGTTTTCCTCCTCGCCGTTTGGTGTCGTATAAATCCGCGCCGCCGTACGAACGAATAACGCCATTGGCAGAGAGATAGACAGAGAGCGCAAAAAGATGAATCCTAGCAACCGACGCGTGCCCTGTGCGAGGGATCAGAGTACGCTACGATGCGTACAGTGACTCGAGTATTGTGGTGAACTTAAGTAAAATCATCTTACCACGGATCCAGCTTAGCTAATGAGCTGAACCGGATGTAACAGAAATATTTCGAAGGATGCTTCGCCTCGCTGCTTGATTCGGTCTTTTGTTTCTTTGACGAGCCTTGAGCCTATCGCGTCTTTGAGCGTCCACTATGGAAGACGAGTCACTGCACTGAGATGATATGGTTACCCCCGGGGTTCGTATTTTATCATGGCCGAGATTAAAACCGCCCTGTTTATGATCATCGATCAGAGACTTTTGGCACTCGCTTATCGGGCCACCGTAGGGATGATAGCGCTTCGATTGACATCAATGTCAACTGAAGCATTTATTGCATTGTTTTTGAATAACCCAAAGACAAGATAGGGTTTCTCACATAGTAACGCTCATTTTTACAATATGTTTTAAAAGCACCGATAAGAAACACTTTCACGGACAAGGTTCGATAAAATCGGTGTCCTCGAACGTTTCTAGTCCGTTCTGAGCACCTTTCTAAAACATGGAGTTACAGTTTTACAAAACAAACTTATGAAACGGCACATGCTCTATGCCCAAACGTGCACAAACTTACACAACAATGCTGCGTCCGGAGCAGGCTATGGTTATGGTTCACACGCGGGGTTAGGCACTTGGGTCACTTTTTAAACAAGTTTTGATTTTTAATTTAAGAAAAAACTGATCAATGCCGGCTTGTCTGTGATTGTCTTGTCTGTGATTGTCTGGCTTGTCGTTGTGATTTAAGAATGTTTTACTCGAATCACTTCCGGTTTTGTGTTCAATTTTTTTCCACTCTGTCACGAGTTTCACTTTTCAAAAAAAAAAAACTCACCACCGCACAAACTCGCACAACACCACGCGCCACGTCCGTCAGGTGGCTTTATGGAATCCTTCGGTCCAGTGCATTGGGAACTGGTGCTGGAGCTTCCAGAACTGACACAGTAAGGCTGTCCCGCGTGGCGGTCTCATATAAATAGGCTCGAGAGATCGGCCGCCGCCGAACACGCCATCATCATCATCGCACGACCACTAACGGCGGTGGCAACCCACACTTTGGACGTGTAGTGCAGGCGCGGCAACCTGTAGACGTTCGATCGCTAACCCCGCGAAACGCGCGTTCGTGTGATGGTGTGGAAGGGCGCGAACGATGACACGGAAACGTCCGTACTTCGGTCGTGCTTTTTGTTGCCTCGGGTTCGTTCGGATGGAAGAGGTGGCTGGGGCTGGCCACATTCAGCAGGACGCGGGAGGCGTCATCTTGGCGATCTTCGGGTTGCTATCGTCGCATAATGGATCGATGTTGGTGAGGCTGTAGCGTCCTCGTCATCCAAGGTAGCGACGGATACAAACTATGCAGTCATTGCGTTGTTGAACCGCTATCTCCAACGGGCCGTACGAATGTCCGCCAGGTGTTGATTATTAGAATGGGACCGACGTAGAGATCGGAAATAGTGAAAACATCGACAGTATGTGACGAATTAGTCACCGGCACAATTGGATCACATTGTGGTACGGGAGGAGAAGCGTGGTCGTTCGCTTGGCAACCGTTTCGCACATTTTGGCTTACTGGGATTGACGTTCGTAAACGTGTTTTTGTCAAATTGTCGACCCGAGAAGCCGACCGACGGTTTCGCGCGCGCTCCACTCTAACCGTTTGGTCAAATATTATCCGCATCGTTATGTCCCATCGTTTGTTCGGCATCGCTGTTAACTCGCCAGATGCGACGTACGACATATTTTTGGAGCGTAATCGATGCGAAATTAGTGTCATTGGAGTTGACTTTGGCGCGTGACGCCGTATCTTCGGCGCGTTCTCACCGTAGGATAATGTTATCTCGGTACGGTAACTTTTCCGCCGATCATAAAAAAGTAACGTCTCAAAACAAGTCTTCCAAAGGCAAGGACAGAGGCTGCTGTGTCACTTTTGGGGAGCCAAAAACAAAACAATTAAAATCTCTGCCCCCTGCTCATCAACATTGTTTTGATATTCCAGGCGTAGCGTGCTGACCCCAAAAATGATGGATCATTAAAGCGAGCCTCTCTTCTGGATCGGACCTCTCGATTGCGACTTTTGCGTTGCGGAGCGACTCGGTCGATCGATCCGGTCTTATCATCTGTCGACGATGCGAAGGAGGCCACGACGGCACGGCACACACACCCGCTCCGGGCGTGAAAGAAGGTGTGTCCAGCCCGTCTTGGGCCAATCAGCAGCGCGCCCGATTTCGGGGCTTGTTTTGATAGTCCAAATTTGGAACCGTGGAGCCAAGGCAACAACGATTGCCACTCGGCGCTGAAACAAGTATAATGCTCCCGGAGCAGAGTTTATTTTGACTTTGACACCGCGGAAATCACGCCACCGGACACTGGAACAGCCGGCATTGTGCGGGTGCGTGATAGCGGCTGGCAGCCAAAACAATTAATTGAGCAAATTACGCTCAGGCTCGGAGAAATGCAGATGAATTCGAAGATCGATTCGTCGAACGCTCAGCGCCTCGCGGCAGTCATGCAAACGTTTACGCCAAGGTCAAACTTATGAGCATTATTATGGCAAGAGAGGTGTGTGTGTGTGTGCGCGCGTTTTTATGATTATCTTACAGCGTGAAGTCCGGTTTATTTGCACAAGAAACCAAGCCGTAATTGTCGGTCACTGGTAGGAGGCCCGTTCGTGCCTTCTCTTCAGAACCGGCGCGAGAGCGTTTGCGTAAGTCTGCTCAAGAGCGATGATTTGCGAGATTTCGGTGGCGTAAACGACTGATCGTGACGACAAAAGGAGCTTTGTTTCAGCGGGAGGAAAAAGCTCTGTAGGTTTTACATTCAAACAAATATCATTAGGTTCTGTGGGATGAAAAAAGTAAAATGTTAACGAATTTAAACACCTTCCTGACCTGATTTACACACAATTATACAGCATTTTTATTACGTGCACACATAATCTCCTTTATTGTTATTTAATTATGTTTAGATTTTCAATACAATATTAAACGTCATACCACAACGTATCCTTCTCGCCGCTTAGATGGGATAATTTAGCAGCACATCTTGTCGCGCCAGCTCGAGCAACATCGGATCGTCGAAGAACTTGTTGATCGACACGTCCTCGGACAGGCCCTTGCGTCGGCGCGTTTTCATCATGAACTCGCGCGCCAAATGGGTTGCCGGTTGCGGTTCCAGCGGCCGTATTACGATACCCTTGTCGAGTGGATCGCCCGGCACAATCTGCCAGTGGTGAAACACGGACAGACAGAACGCTTGGCCCTGGGTGTGCGTGCGCAGATCCGTCTCGAAGCCGAACGAATCGATCGCGGGCAGGAACGCTTTGATGATGTACAGCGGAGAGCCCGGTACGGGCGCATCCTGTGTGACGTGACCTCGGCGTCGGGCGAGCACGGTGTACACGGAGGAAACGCAATCGGCCGGTGCCTGGACCTCCACGAACAGGTACGGTTCCATGAGGCGTGGTGTCGCCATCAGGAAGGCGGAGTACGCCACACGCCGAGCCGTCGGAATGATCTGCCCACCGCCACGGTGCAGCGGTTCCGGTGCGATGACCGCATCGAGAATCTTAAACTTCACGTTCCGGATCGGTTCCTCGCACAGCGGACCCTCCCGGGTGCCCCACTGGAAGCCCTGCACGATCGAATCCTTCACCGTGCCGAGCTGCGCCTTGTCCACCTCGAACGGGAGCGTGTCGTCGACGAGAATGTTCGGACCGGTCGCGTCCGGCCCGAACGCCCAGATCGATCGAGCCGCCAGCAGATCCCACTGGTAGTTGACTTGGAAGAACTCGCCCAGCTTCTTCTTGTTCCACCCGATCGCGACCGTTTCGTTTTCGATATCTTCCGCCAGACCCTTCTCGAGCGGTTCCGCGATCATCGTCAGTTTGTTGCGCTTGTTGGGCGTTTCGGCGAAGCACTTCAGCGAGCTCGTCTCGACGACGCTCTCGCAAAACGCCACAACCGGATCGGCCACCTTGATGTCGATCTCGGAGTACATCTTGCGCAGATCGTGCATCACGCAGTCGAGATATAGCTCGCCCGTACCGAGGATAACGTGCTCACCCGACTCTTCGACGCGCGTTGCCAGCAGCGGATAGGATTTGTTCAGCTTGCGCAGCCCGTCCAACATTTTCGGCAGCTCCGACGGGTTGACCGGTTCGACGGCGATTTTAATCACGCTCTGCGTGTTGAACTTGAGCGGCCGAAAGATGAACACGTCCTCGTTCATCTGCGCGTCGGTGATTGTGGCCGTTTTTACGATACCCTGATCGATTCCCTCGATCAGCACCCAGTTCCCGGCCGGCACACGATTCAGCTCAATTTTGTACCGCGCCTCGTAGATCCAGAGACGTCCGACCTGTAGCACCCGGCTGTCCTCTTCGTCTAGGAGCGTGTAGTTTTCGCCCAGCACACTGACCTCCTGGCCGGCGTGTAGCGTTCCGCTCATGACGCGTGCCATCACCTGAAAGAACGTGCAGTCCTCCGTCGGGTACATCTTGGAGCTGTGGACCATCAGCTGGGCGTTTGCGTCACACGCCAGCATGTCCTGATAGATGCCACTCTCACGCACGCCCGTGTAAATGTGATCGATTTTCGTTTGCGCATTATCCAACGGTGAGCGGATGTGATCGACACACATCTGCACGAAGCCACAGAAATCACCCACGAATCGATTGCAAATCGTACGCAGCAGCGGCCGTATGTTGCACTTCATTTCCTCACTCGACACGGGTATCTGCAGCTCGGCCAGTGTGTCCGCGAGCGTCGTGTCCACGTCGCCTACGACCTGAGCGAACAGTTTGTACAGCGGTTCGAGCACAAACTCCACGAAGCTCCTCTGAGCGCTGGTGTGGGCAGGTTTGCGGGTGAATTTGCGTGTTTTCGGCTGGAAGTACATATCGCCCCACAGTCGCTTGGCGAACTCTTCCACATTCACGCCCTCGTAGGTGTCCGCGTACAGCCGCGCGAATGATTTGAGCGTGAAACAAACCCCGTAAAGGGAGCTCGCGAAGCAAACGTTCCCCAGGACGGGTGAAACGGGCTGTACGGACGAGTCACCGTGAAGCGTCAGCAGGCCATTGATTTCGTCCACAATGTGCTGCAGCTTAAAGTACGCATCCGTCGGTGGTAGCTTCAGCTCCAGGATCAGGCGATCGATTTTGTTAATGCACAGCGTAAACGCAAGCTTCTCCTGGATCGCGTGCTTTAGCAGTCGCTCCGTGTTGAGCATCACTCCTTCCGCCGCGTCCACAAACAATACCACACCGTCGCACAGACGCATCGAGGCGCTCACTTCGTCGGAGAAATTCACGTGTCCGGGTGTGTCGAACGTGTTCAGCAGGAAGCTCTTCCCCTTCACATCCGGCAGTACGAGCGTCATCGGGGTCGCCTTGATGCTAACGCCCCGTTCCTGCTCGGTAAAGAGCGTGTCCGTGTAGCGAAGATTACGCTCCTCCATGTTACGGAGCTGCGGGTGCGTCTGACGCACCAAACAGTCCACGAACGTCGTCTTGCCGTGATGTAGGTGCCCGATCAGAGCCACATTTCGAATCAACGTGGGCGTATCCATCAAATCGGACAGGAACTCCATTTTGTACGTCGTTTCCGGTAGTTGCTGCGCTTTCAGCTGAAACTTCATGCGCTTCACCGGCTCGATCAACGGTTTGTCCAGCGGTTGGGCATCCTCTTCCTGCACGATCGTTTCCACCTCCTCGCCGTAAACCTCCAGGGCGGTAGGATAGTAACGCTTGTCCTCGTGCAGCACGACTGCCTTCGAGGATCCTTTCGCTTCCTCCTCAGGTTCCGGCTCGTCGTCCATTAGGGCGTCCTCGTCGTCCTCATCCTGCTGCTGCTGGTCCGCCTGTCCGTAGATGCTCTGATCATCGTCATCGTCGCTCTCCAGATCCGGACCGATGTAGTTGCCGAATTCGTCGTACGATGCGGTATCCATGCTAGGGCGTGTCTTTTACGACCTTTTTCGGCACAGGTTTTGTGTGAAAATAGTTAATTAGTATAGGGAAAAAAGGCGTTTTGAGCAGAAGTTTCGCACCCACAAACAAAAAGCACGCGTCGGGCCGGTTTTTTTGCCGATTGTTTACGCTTACTCTGGGCCAGGGAAACCGGATTGACACATGTCAAAAGGTAAGACGTTTCGAAATGGTGTTTTCATGTAAAATTACCGATTTGTAAACGAGCTGCTTTCACGCACATACAAACAACGAAACGTCAATGGTGACGTTTGCCGTCGGTAAAGTGAACGCCGAAATTTTGTTTAGTTTTGCTGGATCAGGGAAGAGAACACAAACAATACAGAATTTGGTAAAATAAAAGTTGATTTCCAGCTTCCAACGATGGCACAAAACAAAACTGACCTTCTGGCGGTTTTGGCCGTGGTAAAGAAGTACAATTTGAAGGTAAGTTATAGCTGCATGAACACGTCAACGCCGGCGGACAAAATTCACATGCAACCTCTCCCTGCAATATAGGCCACCGAAGAGTTGCTGAAGAAGGAAGCTGGCCTCGCCGACATACCGGAGAATGTGGCCGGCGAAGCGGAGGTGAACAGTGTGTTAGCGGCGTACAAAAGCGAAGGCGATCCAGACATCTACGAAAACTCGTACATAGAGTTGCGCAAGTTCGTGGAGGATTCGCTCGACATCTACAAGCACGAGCTGGCGCTCATCCTCTATCCGGTGCTGGTGCACATGTACATCGAGCTGGTGTACAACAGCCACGAAGTGCAGGCGAAGAAGTTGATTACGAAGTTTGGCCCGGAGCAGGAGTACTACTACCAGGACGAGTTGGCCAAGCTGGCCATGGTAACGAAGCGTGACGAGATGAGCGGGAACGACATTACGGATACGTTCAAATCAAACGCGTTCACGATTCGCATCTCGCGCGATACGCTGTCGCTGTTGAAAAGGCATCTGCACGAAAAGAAAGCGTCAGTGATTTTGAACATCGTGAATGAGCATATGTACTTCGATCTGTACGAGGGTGTAGCGCGTAATAAGGCACAGTGCGATGCAACGAGCGGAGCTATGACAGGAGAAGCGAAACGACAGGGTAAGGAAATGTTTGATACATGAAAATGTGTGTAACTGTACCTAATACGTCTATATTACATTCCGTAGATAACAAAATTAAAGTGTACTATGGGCTGCTGAAGGAACCGGATGTGCAAACACTGGTAGCGGCTCCACCGGAAGAGGACGACGACGAAGACGCTCCGGACAAACCGAAGAAGAAGAAACCAAAAAAAGATCCGCTGTTTTCGAAAAAATCAAAATCCGATCCGAACGCTCCACCGCTCGATCGCATTCCGCTGCCGAAGCTGAAGGACGTGGACAAGATGGAGAAGATCAAGGCACTGCGGGAGTCGACGAAGCGCGTCAATCTTGGCCCGGATCTATTGCCATCGATTTGCATGTACACGTTGCTGAACGCGAACCATACCGTCACATGGTAATTATGTATTTTTGTTATATTTTTTATAAAATTTTCGATAATTTTATATACGTCATGACGTTATTTTATTTTGTATTACATCATTTGATTTCAGTCTAGCAAATTTAATAACATTTTCCTTATTGCAATTCATATTTATGCTATACTGAATAATCAAACTGAAGCTGGAAGATTTAGTTTAGTAGTTAGATTTTTTAAGCGTTTCATCGGTTTTTGTCCTGGATACTCGGATCGGTTTGTGTCTTGGATTCCTTAACAAGTTCATGCGATCCTTTATATATATATATAT
>KI915045.1:4647182-4662365 GCA_000473445.2 Anopheles farauti
GAGAAGGCCAAGAAGGAGGCTGAGGAGAAGGCTAAGAAGGAAGCGGCTGAGAAGGCCAAGAGGGAAGCCGAAGAAAAGGCCAAGAAGGAAGCGGCTGAAAAGGCCAAGAAGGAAGCCGAAGAAAAGGCCAAGAAGGAGGCGGCTGAGAAGGCCAAGAAAGAAGCCGAGGAAAAGGCCAAAAAGGAGGCGGCTGAAAAGGCCAAGAAGGAAGCCGAAGAAAAGGCCAAGAAGGAAGCGGCTGAGAAGGCTAAGAAGGAGGCTGAGGAGAAGGCAAAGAAGGAGGCGGCTGAAAAGGCCAAGAAGGAAGCCGAAGAAAAGGCCAAGAAGGAGGCGGCTGAAAAGGCGAAGAAGGACGCAGAAGAGAAGGCCAAGAAGGAAGCGGCAGAGAAGGCGAAGAAGGAGGCTGAGGAAAAGGCCAAGAAAGAAGCAGAAGAAAAGGCGAAGAAGGAGACGGCTGAGAAGGCAAAAAAGGAAACAGAAGAAAAGGCGAAACAAGAAGCAGCCGAAAAGGTGAAAAAGCAAGCGGAAGAGGAAGCGAAGCGGAAAACGAACGGTGAGGTGGCCAAACAGCAGCAGAACGGATCCACTCCAACGAACCCAGCGCAAGAAAAACCCTCCACCCCGAAACTGGACCCCAAGAACAAGAAGAACAACCGACGAACGCCCAAAAACAGTGTGTCGGAGGACGAGAAGAACGGAACCAAAGCGACCGGTCCAAAAAACGGACCAGGCGGCGATTTTGCCTCCTCTGCTGAACCCGTCTCGGTAGCAAAATCGCAGGAAAGCCAATCAGCACCCGTGCCCATCCCGAAGACCCCCGAAGTAGCAGCGGCCTCCTCCCCGAAGCCTTCCCCGAAATCAGCACCAGCCCCTAAGACGGCACCGGCTCCGGCTCCGGTCGCGGCCAACGCCAAATCGCAGACAGCTCCCGCCAAGACACCCGAGAAGACTGCCGCCCGCAGCTCGCCCCCGAAGACCACGGCCAAGGCACCATCTCCACCAAGAACGGCGCCAGCGCGAGCAGCTCCACCGAAGCCAAGCACACCTCCTGCCACGAAGAAACCGGAACCACCGCCAAAGCCAGAGTTCCTCAAGAAGAAGTCACCGTCGGTCGAGAAGGAGAAGGTGGCGAAGGTCACCGCGCCACAGCAGGTATCGCAGACCCCGGCTGCCGCAGTCCCTAGTTCAGCTCCCGCTTCAACTCCAGCAACTCCTGCCACTCCTGCCACAGTTCCAACTCCCGCTCCCGCAGCTCCCCAGACGAGCGAACCGGCGAGTTCCGAGGCCCGCCTAACCGAGGAAGCATTGAATGGTACGAAGAAACCAGCCGCTGCTGCCGCTGCCGCCGCCGCAGCCGCCGGTGCCAGCAAAGCGAAACCACAGCCGCCGAAGAAACCGGAGGTGCCACCGAAGCCGGACGTCCACAACAAGAGTGCGGCCAAAATGAAGACCCCCATCAAGCAGCCGGGCGGCAAGGCTTCGACGGTAAAGATGACCAGCGGCACCGTTCAGAATAAACATTTGACAACAATTCAGTCTGATTGCAGGTCGCCGGCGCCGGACCAAAGTAGGGCGGAAGCATTTAAGAAAAACATGGACATTATATCGACTATCGCGGATGTGCTGCTGTCCTATCCACGCTCCAAGCGGAACCGTGGATCGACCGCGACGGCTGACGGCTCGGAACCCACTAACAGCTCTGCCAATAACACCCCTTCCGCTAGTGTCCGTTCGCCACTAGCCGCTTCTTCTACTGCTTCTGCATCCGCATCATCCCTCTTATCATCCCTCTTTCCATCCTCTTCATCGGGTGGTTCCGGGTCCAGTGCGTCCCATCAGGCCGGAGCCCCCAAATCCACACCGCAGTCCGCCGAGACACCGAAACCGAAGTCGAAAATAGATCTGGAACGCATTCTGCGCATACTGCAATCCTCCCAAGGGGCTCCACGCCCTGAGGGAGATCCATCGTCATCGTCGTCCACCCCGCCGAGTGCGGCGCTGCAGGAACTACCCGAAGGCTCCGATCCCTTGGAAGGAAACCCGTTCGGGTCGTTTCTAACGAAAGATGCCATCCGTATGTTGATGCCTACCTTGCAGGAGGTGAACGTTAAGTTTAACGTTGAGAAGCAGCTGGAGGCGTTGAACGCGACGGCGGCAATGGCCAAGATACTGCCCAAGACGCTGCCACCCGGTACGGACACAACCGAGGAGGACGAACTGGAGGAGGACCTGATGGACGAAGAGTCGGAAGATACGATCGAGTACAAGTTTACACCGCGTCCGGTGTTCATAGCAACCATCTGTCAGGTAGGCATCGAAGTTGGCTGATTTAGAAAGTTTGAGAGTCTGATATTTCTGTTCCCCTACCGTGGCAGGTTTGTAAGAATCCGTTGAAGAGTTTCTTCCACTGTGAACGCTGCAAGATGGTGTCGTACTGTGGAGAAGATCACCGGCGAACGGACGAACCGGCACATCGGGAACTGTGTGCGGTGTTGTGTGAAACAGCTGCCAATAGAGGTACGTGAGGGGCTTATTCGGGAGTGAGAAAAGGCGTCTCTTCAAAAACCACACTCTTCCAACAGGTGGTCACCTGTACCAGCTCGCCCGGAAGCTCAACGTGCAGGAGTATCGTAATCTGCGCGTACACACGCTTAACCAGATCGAGCTGTCGTTGCGACGACCCATGCAGGCTTTCGAGCGCGAGATTGTCCTGTTTCCGCGCATCTGCCTTGCCCCAGATTGCCGCGAATGGAGACAGGAGCTGCTGATCGAGTGTACCGATTGCCGGCAGGTTTCGTACTGTGCGGCCTCTCCCGAACACTTGCTCGCTTCCCATCGGCGCTGGTGTAAGGCGTACCTGCTCTTCCAGAAGCTGATTCTACGTCAGCGCATACTCGGGCGGATCGAACCCGTTCTTCCGGTGCGCATCGTTACAAAGCCGACGCCACTACCGACGAACGTTGATGAAGTGTTCAAGCAGCTGTACAAGAACTCGACTGGTAGGAGTCTTTTTTTTTTGTTGCCGCTTTTTGATAACCGTCTAGATGTAGTTAACGAAATCTGTTCCAATTCTATCTCACCTTCTATAGTGCCTCGGGATGAATGTGTGTACGCCGTACTGTCGCAGATAGCGACGGCCCCACTGACCGCCCTGCATGCCTATCAACAGACGGGCAAACCGTTCGGTAGCACATTCACGATTCACCTCGTCGGTGCCGAGCTGCAGTTCGAGGGCGACACGCTGGACAAGTGGGAAGCGTTCTTCCTTCACCTCGTACCGGAGGTCGCCGTACTGCGTGTGGTTTTCGTCGGTCCGGAACTGAACGTCGAGAATCTGCCTATCGACGTCATCAGCCGCATCAGGTAAGAGTGTCGAACAGGCTGCAGCTACAGCCTATTCATTATCCATCTGTCGTTTCAGAATGTGTCGCACCTGCCGGATGAAGTGCCGCGTGGTGGCGTTCGACTTCCAGTGTCGCACGATGTATCACGACTATCGGCACAGCTCTCGGTACCAGCGCCCGAACCTGATCTGTTTCTTCAACCCGGGTCTTCACCGTACCACGGGTTACGCCGGTTTGGACAGCTGGCCCACCACGATCCGGGCTGCGACGGAAGCCGGCTGTCCGATGGTGGTGACCGCGTACACCGAACTCGAATCTCCGCTCGATCTCGACCGGCTGCAGCGTGAATCGACGCGTACACTCCAGATCGTCCAGGCACCATCGGTCAATCCGTTCGGCTCGAAGCGCCCCGATCGTAACTTCATCTCGGACGAAACAGCTCCCATGATCTTCAAGAACTACTACTACTTCGTCGTGCAGTAGACACCCTGCTCCCGACATTGCGATTCCGACGGATTTCCCCAAGGTCCTAATCCAGAGCACTACCACTGTGCTATTCGATATAATGTCCATGTTCAATCTAACACTACTTGGTTTTTTGGTTTTTCTAAATGCTTTTACTTTTCTTTTCCACTGTCACCGGGCTGGCTACACCTGTACGCTACCGTTACCGGTGACAGAACTTCCTTGACGCGAGTACGTTTGATATCGCGTGCGCATCGTCACAAACAGCGCCACACTGTTTGATCTCACCGGCTGAGCAGTATGGTAGCGGTCGGTTTACGATTAGGACGTGCAAATAAATAATGTGTATCAGTGAGTTAGACTAGCCTTGGGCAGGTTTTTATTACGGTACGGTAAAATAGAGAAAACGGTAGATACTTATTTACACTTACACGCTGACGCACACTCGCACCCAACACCTACAGTTTCGTGTCGATTGACCTTGATTGGTGGTGTGCGGTTTCGTCGGAAGAACTAAAGACGGGATTTTCGTGGCATGTCTTATCAATGCCCAGCTCTTGCTGGTGGCACGGCTCTGGACGACGTTGGAACAGCTTCTGGATGCTTTCCAGCTCATGGCCCTTCGTCTCCGGTACGCACGTGATGACAAACACTACACCGAGCGCACACAGCACGCTGTATATCAGAAACGTTCCGGACGTGGTGATGAGCTGGAATGGACAGACATTTTAGCGATATTTGTCTGGGGTAACACAATTTTGGTACATGCTGCGAAGGCAGCCACCCTCATTACTTACATCTTCCAGCGGATGATACGTTTTGATGACGGTAAACATCATGGCCAGATTGAACGAACCTGCGAGCGAGCTGAGCAGACTGCGCTGGGCCGTGGGAAACAGTTCGCCCATCAACAGGAACGGTATGCTGCCGAAACCGATCGAGAATCCGATCATGAACACGATCAAGCTAACGACCGGAAGATAGCCGAAGCAGGTGTTTCCAATCGAGTTCAGATGGAAGGCCGCTCCCATCGATGCCATCGCCACGCACATGATGAGCCCGGACATGATGAGTAGCGGTTTGCGGCCGGCTCTGTCCACTACGAACAAGGAAGCCCCGTTGCTCAGCACCTGCACCGTACCGACGATGATCGTTGCCACATGCCCATCCATCGACGAACCGGCGGAACGGAAGATCTCCACCGTAAAGAAAACGACCGCGTCGATACCGCTCAGTTGCTGAATGGACAGCAGCACTAGTCCGATTCCAAACGGGATAAGAATCTCACGGCGCACCAGAGCTTCCTTCGATAATGGTTTGGGTGCTGGCGATGGCATCGCATCCTTCTGTTCGACGGTCGCACCAACTGCGTTCGCTTTAGGATCGATCGAAAAACCCTGCAGATGGAGCCACTTGGCGGAGTGGTGTGCTTTCTCGAATTGCTTTCTCGTCTTCAGCCACACCGGGCTCTGGGGGAAGCAGGCAACGGCAAGAAACAGACAGAAGGCCATTCCGCAGCAGATCCACGCCAGCAGCCGCCAGTGGAAAAATTTCCCCATAACGTACATCATCAGTATCCCGAACGACATGGCCAGTGCCGGTAGCGAACCAATCACACCACGAATCTTTGGATCGCTGCACTCACTGACGTACACTTGGGCCGCGGGCAGGGACAAACCCACCCCAAACCCGGACAACATGCGAGCCACGAACAAAACGCGCCAATCGTCAGCGGTGGCTATCAGTACCCAAGCGGCTACCCAAAGCGGTGACGCGATCAGCACGGTATACTTTCGCCCGATCCGATGCATCAACGGAAACGCCACCAAACTGCCGAAGAAAGCACCGAACGGTGGAATGGAGCTAACCCAGGAGGCGATGTTTTTGGTCGGCAACAGTCCGGGCATCGTTTCGTGCATGGAGGGCACGGCCGGAGCCGAGTAGCCGCGCACCAGCCCAATGCAGAAGTACGACAGGGACACCGACAGTGACAGCAGCGTCTGAATCGGGGAGAGAAAGATTAATTGATAATTATGGACGATGGTGACGCAATGAAGATTTGGCGCAGATTGAACCGGAGCCAACGACGAGCATACAAAAGCGTCCCTTTGTGCGAGGTAACTAACGTCCGGACTTACGTGGACGCTCAAGGTTAAACTTCTCGATACCGAACGTTGAGCGCAACCTTTGACGGAGACTAACGCTATTACAGATAATCTAGACTTGAGTCGCGCCGGATCTATTGCCGGTTTGTTGACCACGGTTTGACGAATAAATTCACGTTAAAGAACGTCAAAAGGGATTTGAAAGGTGTGCTCACACGATTCTCTCGCCTACTAGATCTTACCAGCACAAAATTAGGTTTTTATACTCAAACTTTAAGTGCTTTCATAATTCGCCGAAATGAATCGTCGCTAAAATGGTGACAGATTCCATGAATTCCTTTTCTCACCTGCTTAAGCGCGGCAATGGGAGTCGTTTTTTCGTCCGCCATGTTTGCGTAGATTCGTTAAAATTCCACTTCTTCACGGTCACTCAAAAGCCCGAAAGATCAGCACACCACACCGGCACTGAACGGTTCGTTCGGGGTTTTTCCACCACTCACTCACTGCTACAGGCAAATCAACACGGAGGGGTGCCTCGATTGTCCAAAATTTCAATGCACACTGCGAATAATTGCGGTCAACAATAGGCGGCACGTGTCTCCGAGCCGGGCGCTGCGTTGGCCGAAAATTTGCCTCCTAAAGCACGTTACGTTACGCGATCGGCTAGCACTGTGTGGTTGTGTGGATCACGAAGCAAAAAGTTGTCGGATCGGTTTTATGCCACGTTTTGTGCGTCCAGGGGAAGCCCTGGACTGATAGCGATGGAAGATTTTTGTGTATCGGTCGTTGCTGGTAGACTGTTAACGACTCTTGTTCCTCTATCCTTCCGAAGCAGTTTCGTTGAGAGCAGATTCGTTGTGGTTTCGCTCCACAGCGGTCAGCTACACCCGGCGAACTGAGGGTTCGGTTCAGCGTTGGCCGTGTTATGGGGCACGCGAATTGCCGTTTAGCTGGAGATGATGAGCGGTTTTCGCGACGATCGTTTCGTGTAGGGTATTTATCTATGCCCCACTCCCACCTATGTGAGACGCGCGAGGTTTGGAGCAGCAGTTTATTTATGTGATCGTGAATTAATCGTGATTTTTTTCTTTTTTTTGCCTGTATGAATCATCCTTACGGAAAAAGGATCACCATTGTGGGGTGCACAATGTGGTGTGAACTTTTAGATAACAAAAAAACATCTTCGCTCGTTATCAAAGCCACGTTTCATGTTTTCAAATTGAAACCCTAGAGCAACATTTTACGTTACATAACTCAACAGCTGATAGTAGGACCATCGTTTTTGTATAATTATCGCTAATTAGTTCTGTTTACAAACAAACACTACTTTTTGACATCTAAAAAGACAGTTTACATTGGAGCCCTCTGGTGGAAAACGATGGAAACACTGGTAAGAGCAAATGAATTATTAAGTATATTAGAAAAAAACACAATGTTTAAAGAGCAAAAATATTAAACAAAACAATCCACACATGCAAAAAGCACAAAATGAAATACTTTTTCCATACGACCCATAATTCCATCCGCAACGATAACATCATCATCTGACCCGACCGCATCAAGGCATCACCTTCACCACCACGACCGAACAATGCAGTTCGTACAATGAAGCGTCAGTTGGCGCGAGAGAAAATCAAAACCACATGCGCGCTTCCGAATGCCATTCTCTTGACATGGTGGAGCAAACGTGGCAAATTACGAACGCTGCTGCCGCTGCACTTACTGCTAATGAAACGCATATTTCTCCTGAGCCGTGCTAGCTTGATTGACAAATCTGCATGCCAACTAGCGCGCGCGACCTACCTCCTGCGGAAGTGTTCCTTATCCTACCGGCAAGTTGGTGCCGGTTCTGTCAGTGCTTCCGAACGCCCACTGGCCGTAGAATGGAAGCTCCCCGTGTGGCGCGTCCGTCGCTATTACCCATAACGAGGCTAACGAAGTAGGAGTTTAGGGGGTAAATTAATTTGTGACCACTCGCCGAATCGGCCGTCAGCTGATGCAGCTGTGTTGGCAGGAGCGCCTCTCACTCATTTGGAGGATACAATTTAAATCGAATTGTATCGCTCACCTGTTCTAATGGTGGGGAAATTCCGCGGCATTACGAAATGCTCCACGCTCCTACCGGTTGTGACAGCATCGCGCATTAGGGAGCACTTGTTTGTCGTCGAGCGGTGTATAGGTCTAGATACGATCGTTCGCTACAAAATCCCATCATCACGTGCGAGGCGTCCCACTCGACCCGGCTCTGCACACAACCAAACGGCCTGATCAAACCCATCCCACAGTAGGCTGTGAAGTTAAAACACGCTAGTCTGCTTCCGTCCCGATCAACTTCAAGTTCGAAAACGCTGTTGTTCGCAGAGCATACCGTTTTTTATTGGTTTTGTTTTTGTAGTATCGTTATTGAAAGAGCGTAAAACGGCTTATCGCACAAACGCCCAAAAAAAGCACACCCCCCGCGGCGAAGGGAAAGGCGCCGGTTCGGCGAAACGTTAGCCGGAAGAAAGTCGGCGGAGTTGTCCCCAAGGTGATTGCCGGGCGAAAGCTGGAAGTTAAATATTATGGTCTTTTTGTTTTGCTCCGGCTTTTGCGAACTCGTAACCCACAGTTTTGCGCGATAAGTCGAGCCGGTGTGTTGTGTGATTTGCGTTCCGGAAGGGTGGTCCGATAGTTTGGCGCGACGAATCTGGCGCTATAAAAACGGGAAAAGCCCACCAGAACTGGAAGTGCAAGAGCAGTTACCGTTCTGTACCGTGCTTCTGTGTTGCAAGTAGATCAATACACCGATCAAATCTGTAGGCAGCAACAGCAAACCGGTGAGTTGCTTCGTGATGATTATCGCAACAAAGTTGACGTTTGATTTCACTTTCGATAACGTATTATTATCACCGTTAGTTGACACTTCGAGCATCAGCTAGTGAGCGGCCGTGTATTACGAGTGAATCATTTACATCATAAAAGAGCGTTAAATTCAACCGCAAACAGAATGATCGAAATTGACGAATGGATATAATTGGGTAAACAATTTAATCGAATTCAAGGTTTTTTTCCAATCATGGATGACGAACATGTTGTATAACATGGTTGTGAACTTAAACAAGTAGGCCATTTAATGCGGTTCTCTGTACAAGCTATTTCTACAGCGATGACAAATTTTTATATCGACAAAAATACATACAAATGTAGACACTTCTAGCGTTTTTATATAAATCGTTTTGAATGTTTTGTCACTTCACGTACCCTTCTCGTTGAAGCACATGCTATCAAAAGAACAACGTCCCATCGTAAAAACATGTTTTACGAGCGTTTCGGCGACCTTTAAAACAAGGTCGAGCTAACTGCTGCTTTCTACAATATTTCGTTCTATCCGGCACATTTGTTTGTCATTTGCAGTCACTCTGGGTTAAAGGTGCATTCTATCGAACAAAGCGAATCATTCTGCATACAACCGAACCGCCTGCTGGGACGCACCAACCATAAAACGCATTGCGGCGCATCGTAAATTGCGTCAGTCGGTGATAGTCGAACGCCGGGTTCCAATTCGAAAAAAGCTCCAATTCGACAGTATGTTTCAAAGTGGCTGGAGGTTTCCTGTGCTGGCCGTCTTCGTGGTGTTGCTTGCCGTAATCGATCCACGTGGTGATGGTAAGCATGGCCTGCTACGCTACCGGAGGTTAGGATCAAAGTAGTCTTTGTGCTTTCGTTACCAGCCGCTGACAGTGAGCTCAATGAGGTGCGCATAGGATTTGGTACTTCGTTCAGTGCCCGCCGGGACGTTCGGTTTCATCTCTACACACCGCTGAACCGTGCGGACGCACACGTGTTTTCGATCGATACGGTGGACACACTGATGCGCTCGTTCTACAACTCAAGTCATCCTGTGCGGTAAGGGAGCTGGTGTGAGGAAATGCTCACCCCAATTCTAATCAATTCTTCGTTTGGTCCCTTTCGCTCGTAGAATAATCGTCCATGGATGGTTTAACAACGCAACCTCGCTGGTGATACAGGGTGTAAAGGACGCGTATTTGAACGCCGGTGACTACAACGTGATCGGTGTGGATTGGGGCGTCGGTGCAGGCGAGTCATACTTCCGTGCCTCGCAGTACACGATTGCCGTGGGTCTTGTGGTGGCCGATCTCGTCAACCAGCTCGTACGCTCCAACATGACGGACGTCGATCGGCTCTACCTGGTGGGCCACAGTCTGGGCGCACACATCGCGGGCAATGCCGGTCATTCGCTGAAAACGTATCAGCTACAAGTGATCTACGGGCTCGATCCAGCCTCGATAAACTTCTTCCAGGATGAACCAGATTCGCGGCTTAGTCCGGACGATGCGGCGTACGTGGAGGTTATTCACACCAACACCCAACTCTCCGGCTATCCGGCACCGCTCGGACACGTCGATTTCTACATGAACTACGGACGCAAGCAGCCGGGCTGCAAAACGGACATCTGCAGCCATGGCCGTTCGACGGAGTACTTCATCGAATCGCTTACGAATAGTACGCGCGGGTTTTGGGGCGTCGGGTGCACCGATTACAACGAGATTCGGCAACGGACGTGCTACAATATCAAGCAGCAGGCACTGATGGGTGGCGCGTTCCGGCAGAAGAACGTTACAGCCGGGGTGTACACGGTGGAAACGCTATCGGAATCACCGTTTGCGATCGGTTATGTGCACTAGGCTTAGGACAATGGCAACCGAGAGAAATATTCTCGCAAGTTTTAATTATTTTTTTTCCTTTATTTATTGTTTCACATCGATGAAATCCGAAAACATTGCGGGAAAGCTGTAACGGATCTTGCCTGAAGCTAGATCTTATGAAAATTATATAACATTTTTCATATTTCCCAAAACAAACATTACTACAAACTTTCAAACTAGTAGGACATTCAAACGCTGACTATTGCCATGAAATTTTGCAAACAATAATAACAAATAACAGAGAAAATACATCAATTTACATGAACGTGCAATAATTCAGTTTTATGTGAAAACATTGTGAAATATTTCTCAAGTAAACGACGATTAATCGCGCAAGACAGTAATAGTAATTGAAGGTGTAGCACAGAATCGGTTCGGGTCTGTAAACGTTCAAAACTTGCTTATGTCACCACCGGGAAATGGACTTGATGATGAAAACAATGCATTACATAAACAATCGAAACATCGGCCAAAAATAAACCACTTCGATCGGCAATTGTGCACCCAAATGGCGGCTTATCGTAGCACTAATCACTAAACACTAAGCTCTTAACCCATAGTCACGCTCGCTAGACGTCGTCTAGACTTCGGCAGGAAGTGGATGTGTGAGGTTGCTTGCAACGTGATGTCATGCAGCGTCTGGCACATGATTTCGGGAGCCAATCTTATCGAATCTTATCGATGGCTAACGTTTTCGGGAGCTCTCGTTGCTGATAGTGGATGATGTTCGTTTCGGCTATCGGTACGCTATAAAGAGTGGCCCGGTGTAATCTGAGTCGGTTAGTCGATTGCGAATTGTGTCTGATTTGAGGTGTTACTGCAAAATGCGCGCACTGGTGGTGTTGTTGGCGGTGCTGTGTGTGCAGTTAGGTAACGATGCAAATTTGGCACTTTTCTTCGCCGTTAGTGGTAGATTAATTCTTGCGCGTTTTTCATCTAACAGTGCGCTCCAGTCCACTACTTCGAGAGGACGATGACAACCACGAGTGGCACGTAGCGGCCGACGAGGATGGAAACATGCGCCTAGTGTCCTACGCGATGCCCTACCAGCTGGATGGTGAGAAACCGCGTCGAGAGTTCGTGCCGGAGCGCGATACACGCTTCCTGCTGTACACCGCCTCCAATCCGGAGGTGCCGCACGTGATCACCAACGGTGTCCTCGAGTCGGTCCTAACCTCCCCGTTCAATGCGAGCAATCCAACGCGCGTCATCATCCACGGTTGGCTCGGTACGCAAAACTCCGAGATTAATCGGCTCACACGCTCGGCTCTCTTCTTCGTCGGTAACTACAACGTCATCTACGTCGACTGGAGCGTTGGATCCTTGGATGATTTCTATCCGAACTCGCGCGCATTGGTGTACGCGGTTGGGGCAGCTACGTCCAACATGCTCGACTACTTGGGACGATACACGCAGCTAAACAAACGTGACGTGGTGGTGGTCGGTCACAGTTTGGGTGCCCATGTGGCCGGTAACGTTGGCAAGTGGCAGAACGGTGCGATCGGTACGATCATTGGGCTCGACCCGGCCCTGCCGTTCTTTGCTGACAATGCGCCGGACCGGATAATGGCGTCGGATGCGGACTATGTGGAAATTATCCACACGAACGGCGGTGTGTTGGGCTTTATGGACCCGATCGGTGATGCCGACTTCTATCCCAACTATGGACGTATCCAGCCGGCCTGTGGACCGGACGTAGGAGGCAGCTGTGCCCATGCCCGGGCGGTACACTTCTACGTGGAATCGATCCTGTCGCGGAACGGATTCATTGGACGGCAGTGTGAATCGTTCCAGAACATCCGCGACGGGCGGTGCGTGGAGACGGGAGTGACCTCACGGATGGGTGAACCGGCGAAAGCCGCTGGTGCCCCGACCGGTATCTTCTTCATGGAGACGGCCAACGGCTTCCCGTTTGCGGTGGGATGCTAAAGTTGGAGAAATTGTGTTAGCATATAATAAGAAAATAAGTTGTTTAATTTGAAAGGAAGATTGGTTGTGTAATAAAAATCTCAAATTTTGATTGACTCTTTCATTGGTCCAGATCCAGATCCAGAACATTTTATTAAATGAACTTTCAAATATCAGCCCTACTTGTTGGATACTTGACAGTTGATTGAGCTTATGACAATCAAAGAGCTTTAGCTGGACACTGAACAAAACAGTGGCGCCATCTGTACTGAATCATTTGAATCATTTCATTTACTTTCGAATAGAACGATACAATGTTCGCCTACCGAACCACTGTGCGATGATCGGTAAGAGTTTCATCATAAAACAAAAGTCTCAGCACTTGGTTTGCGTCTAATCATCAATCGGCGCTTTATTCACTGATCGTTAGATAAAACAAGCCGCTTATTTTTGTTTTGAAGCTATCATTGGGATCACTTCCCATAGCGGCCAGGGCTCCATCGCACTGTTCATTAATAAGCGTCGTTGCACAGCGTCTGCCAACGTACAATGGAGTTCCGGTGTCGCTGACGAGTGATCTGTGGAAATACTCCACGGCTCGGTTGTGGCTACAACTGTTCGTCCGACAGCCCGGTTGCGAACGGCCGCATCCCGATGACTCATCAGACCCATGTTCGTGTGTATAACCTCAACATACTGCGCATCGTTCGCATCGACACGCTCCGCAGGACGATCACCTGCAAACAGTGGTCCCGCCGGATCAAGTGCTACAATGGCCGCCAGTTTCGGTTCGGTTTGGAAGTGTTTCCCCGTCAGTCCGGCGACGTGTGCCCCAAGACTGTGACCGATAAGAGCAATCTGCGCCGGATGCTGACCAGCCTTCAGCAGTGTCCGAATCTGCTTCGCAATCGTCGCAGCCACGGCACCGACACGCATCCGTGCAGCGTGATACAATATCGTCGATGCACCCGCTGACCAGTCGATGCCGATAACGTTGTACGCACCTTTCGCTAGGTACGCACGGGAAAGTCCACGCACAGACTCCATTCTCCAATCGTTGAACCATCCGTGGATGAGAATGCGCGTTGGATTGCGTGGATCAAACGTGGAATTGCGCAGGGAGGCTGGGTCTTCAAGCTGCAACTCTTCACGCACACCTTCCGCGGTTTGTTGCGTCCAGAGGAAAAAGCGCGTCGAGCCGTCCGCATCAAAACGCTTCGAACGTTCGAGACTCTCCAGGTGATTCGATTCTGCCACAGTTAAACACTCGAACCTGTCGGCATCTTTCGGGACGGCAATCAAACCAGGACCACACGGCAAGTCACCCGACAGTGCACTGGCCACCAGCAGAGAGAGTACAGCGAGCGACTTCATGATGAGTTGCAATTCCGGAACGCTTATTGAGAGCCACTACTGCCGGTGGAGGGCTTTTTAAGTCTCGAGCGCTGATTTGAGACCGAGCCTCACGACACTTGTCGAAACAATTATCTCAAGTGGTGCTGTGTTATTTCCGTATTTTAAATCCCGCTTCTCAGAGGGGTTAGGATTTGTTGCATGTTTTGATGGAATGTTGGTATAGATAAGGGAGAGTATTACGTTTGAGATTCTTTACTAATTACGGGTACTAGCCGTTAATAGTTTGAGGATTCGAACGATATTAAATGTTGACACGTGCTGGGTTAAAAGGCGATAATAACAAAGCGTTCGATATACATTGTATAATAGTTGAGAAGAACAGTATGTTCAAAAGAACTGCTCCACTTATCGGAAGTAATATTTACAAATTTATGCTCCGTTTATGTTTCGGAACGTAGATCTTTGTTTACTTATCTGATAATCTATAAGACACCTCAAACTTATCTTTGCCGCAATAGCATAAAACAACCAATTACAATCACCAAATTTACTATCAAACGATTATACTAGCCGTTTGGTGTAGACACGGGCGCAAGATTACCTATTGACGCAATCATCTATCGGACATTCAAACACTCTCCAAAATAATTAACCTGCACTGGCACGATAAGCATGGTATACGATTCACAAACTCCTGCCCCTCGCGAATCGTATGATTTATAAGGATAGCGATAGTAAAAACGAGGGATTTCTTATCGAACAGAAGCAACGAATCACCCCCCTCAGCGAATATAGCCTACTATGGGTGGCTTGTGAAAAGATTTCGTTCCCGATAAGATTAACGCCCGTCGGTATGCACATTACTTTTCTTCTAGATCATTTCTCGGCAATTGATTATCGGGAGAGATGTGTGTATGAAAGTCGTGGGAAAATCGTTATGTGGGTATCGTAATCCAGCGTATAAAAAAGGAAGGAAATTTCGTGCTGCCTTCAGTACACAGAAAGGTTCAGGCTCAAAATGAAGGTACTAGCTGGTCTGATCTTGTGCGTAGCAATTGGTAAGAACTTGTGGTATATTTTTTGTTTGTTTTACCGACAATCCAAATCTTAATGATTATACCTCGTTATCTCATTAGCCACTGCTCTTCCGCTTGAGGAAGTCGGTGAGGAGCACATCCCGCAGCCTTATGAAGAAGTTGGTGAGGAGCACATCCCTCAGCCTTATGAGGAAGTCGGTGAGGAACACATCCCGCAGCCTTATGAGGAAGAAGGATACGAGCAAAACTGGCAGCTAGTCCC
>KI915045.1:4671513-4713826 GCA_000473445.2 Anopheles farauti
CGATCAGATCCTGAACAACAACTGTGTTTCGTCGGGTGCCAACGCTCGCATGGGCGGTGAGCCTTCGAACATTGGCCGCGGTGTGAATGGTGTGTTCTTCCTGACCACAAACGCGCAAAGTCCGTTCGCTCGAGGTTAAGAAGATATAGTTTAATAATAAAGACTATCTTCAGTACGTATGCACATGTTATTGGTAGTTTATAATGTAAATCTTTCCAAAGCATTATTTCCATAAATTAATAACTTTCAATATTTATTTCTGTTTAGTACTTCAAGTAATTGCAATTGTTTAGGTTAAGTTTAAGCATGTGAAGATTTATTTTGGCATGGATTTAAGCATGTATCTATCAAAATAACGAATCTAGCCATACTAGATTTTACTCGCGGCCATCTTAGGCTACTAGATCTTACATTACTAAAATTATCATCTCCCAATTGAAGTAATAAATATAGCTTCTGGGCTAGGTGTTTATCTGAATTCTTCTTCTTATATTCTTCTGATTAGCCGATCATTAATCTTTATCGCAAGCCATGGTTGGACCATAGGACCACACGGATCAGCCTTATGGGTGATTTCTAGACCTCCCCAAAAATAGCTCCGATTCCTGGTCAATTAAGATTAGATTAGCAGCACCAGGGGAAGGGTTTGCAGCGCTTTTGTTCGAAAATATGTACTAGCAATCACGTTTCAATGACGTTCCGGGTTCATGGTAAGTTGCTATAAAAAACAAATCCAAAAGCCCGTGCCCTCTAGTCAGCGGGAAGGTCTCAAGCAAAGATGAAGTTTTACGCGTTTTTGATATTCTGCCTGACGGCTGGTAAGTGCTTATTCCGTGGCAAAGAATCTGCTCCAGGATCTAACACGCATTCTTTCAACAGTCGTTGCCCTTCCGCTCGAGGAAGTCGGTGAGGAACACATCCCGCAGCCTTATGAAGAAGTTGGTGAGGAGCACATCCCTCAGCCTTATGAGGAAGTCGGTGAGGAGCAAAACCCGCAGCCAGTCCCTGATGGTGATGGTCGTCTGCATCTCGTCAACACCGATCCGTTCAACCTCGGCAGCCAGGATGAGCCAGCTCCTCTGTTCAATGCCGACACCGACACTATCTTCCTGTTGTTCACCCGCAACAACCGCAACAGCGGACATCGGATCACTCCTGGAAACGCTGGAACGCTTGGACCACACTGGAACGGTGGACGTCAGACGCGTTTCATCATCCACGGCTGGAACAACAACGAAGGATCGGAGGTGAACGTTCTTATTCGTAACGCCTACTTGGATCGTGCCGATATCAACGTGATCGTTGTCGGTTGGGGTGGTGGTGCCCAGAACCCGAACTACGTCACGTCACGAAACCACATCAATGCCGTCGGAGCTACCGTGGCCCGTTTCATCGATTTCCTGAACCAGAGCGGTGGATTGTCCTTCAACAACGTGTACGTCACTGGACATAGTCTCGGAGGTCACACGGCCGGTATTGTGGGCAAGCGTGTGTCCCGTGGTCGTCTGAACACGGTAGTCGCTTTGGACCCTGCACTGCCCCTGTTCTCCATCAACGATCCAGCTAATCGTGTTGCTTCGGGTGATGCCAACTACGTCGAAGTCATCCACACGAACGGAGGACTGTTGGGCTTCGATCTGCCTCTCGGACAGGCTGACTTCTACCCGAACGGAGGACGCAGCCAGCCGGGTTGTGGTATAGATATAGCCGGTACCTGTGCTCATGGTCGTGCCTTCCAATTCTTCGCCGAGTCGGTTCGTCCGGCCCAGAGCGGTTTCAACTCGATCCGTTGCGCTAACTACGATCAGATCCTGAACAACAACTGTGTTTCGTCGGGTGCCAACGCTCGCATGGGCGGTGAGCCTTCGAACATTGGCCGCGGTGTGAATGGTGTGTACTTCCTCACCACCAACGCGCAGAGTCCGTTCGCTCGAGGTTAAGAAGTGATATCATTGCAATCTAATAAAGTCGACTTTTTTCGATCTCATGTACTCTGATTTGTTTAGTTGAGTTTAACAACAGGGTTACCATTATTGGGAGTTTCTTGAAGTGATTCAAATAGCTAGAAACAACGAGTACTCGCAAAGATGTACTCGCAAAAACGACCCAAAAATTAACCTCAAATAGGTTTTCTAAAATCAAACATTTTCAAACACTCAAACGGAACGTAGAGAACCGTTTGACTCTCAGTGGCTTTTTCTTTAACAGATCAAAGGTTACCATTAATGATCAAGGCCTAATAATTCGTATGGGAAATGCATATCTCATTCGCTTGTATCTTCTTGACTTCTTTAGAATACACAGATTCTTGACAGCCTACTATTTTCATAAGTTTTTCTTCCCGTAATGATTTTCTCAGAGTGAATTTTTACACTATTTATCTTCTATTCTTATATTCACATGTTAACCTCCATTTAACCTCTGGCAAACGGTGCCGCATCGTTCGTGGTCAGGAAGTACACTCCACTAACCCCACGGCCATAGTTTGACGGTTCGCCTCCCATGTTGGCATCGGCACCGCTGGGCGTACAGATTCCCGCCTCCACCTCCTGAATCCCGGCACAGCGGGTCGCACGGAACGATACCGAGCTGGTGATGGACTCCGCATAGTAGGCCGGTGCCCGTCCATGAGCACAACCTCCAGCGATGTCCGTTCCGCAGCCCGGTTGCGAGCGTCCACCGTTCGGGGTAAACGTGGCCTGTCCCATCGGTGTGCTGCTACCCAGCAGGCCTCCATTGGTCATAATCATCTCCACGTATCGTCCATCGGCGGGCGACACGGCGTCCGGTTGTCCGAGCGAAAACAGTGGACCAGCCGGATCGAGCGCAATCACCGTGTTCAGGCGGCCATGTTGACCCTTGCCGGCATTACCGGCCACGTGTGCTCCCAAGCTGAACCCAATCACGTACATGTTGTCCACCGAGGCACCAGCAGCCAGGAGCTGATCGATAAAGGACGCCAGAGCCGCACCGGCCGGTCCGACCGCATTCCTTGCGGCAATGTAGTTCGGGTTGACCGCACCGGCACTCCAGTCGACGCTGATGACGTTGAACTCGCCCACACTTAGGTACCGATCGCGGATGTTCGTGTTCATGCCATCGTTACCGTTGCTGTTCCAGCCGTGGATGGTAAAACGCGTCGGATGTCCCGGATTGAAGTTAGAAGCCGCGATCGAGCCGGGATTACCGAACTCCAGCACCTGCGGCGTGGTCGGATTGGTGCGGGTGAACAGACGGAAGATCAAATCCTGCTCCGGGTTGAAGAGGGGAGCGATCGAAGCCAGGTTGTCTTCCGGCAGATCGTACGGATTGGTATTGACCAGATGCAGCCGTCCATCGCTGTCCGGGACGAGATGCCAGTTCGAGTTCGTCACCGGATGGGAAGCAACAAACAGAAGCTGCGTAGCAAGCAGCAACAGAACAGCTCGGATTGCCATGTAGTGCGTAGCGTTTCGTGCAAGTGTTGCTCGTAATGGATCACCCAAATTTATAACCTTCCCCGACTAGGTCTCAGGGTATCAGCAATATGTGAAGCGATTATTTCGCGCGTGAAGATAAACTACGTCCCAAAACCAACGGCATGCGTGTGGGGTTTTCCAACGTTGGTTATCGACGTCATCATGATAGTTCAAATGTGTGACCTAAAGGTTAAGCGATGGAAACAAGTTGATTAGATTGAATTAAATCGATATCTCCTACTTATCGTAAGAAGTATTTTTAGCGACTTTGATCTATAAGAGGCCAGTGAGGTCAGTGATTAAATGTTGAACATACGTTATAAAGCACTTTCTTCTAATACTTCCCGATTGGAAGAGGTAATTAGATTAGCAAACTAGGTCGAAAATTTCAAAGTCGAAGCAAACTAGGTTGAAAATTTTAACTTCTAAAATAATATTTCGTCGTATATGATTTTGAAAAAGAAGACCTTCATGCTCGAAGGTTTCATTGTCCATTTCCTATTATGCTGAATATCTTTAATTGTATTTAATTCTATTTCTATTTATGATCTAGAGCTAAATTGCAACTTTTAGTCAAAGTAGTAGTAAAAGATCCAAACTACAAACCCTAATATGTGTTTTGTTTGAGTTAAGAAATTAAAATTGCTATTAAGGAAACCGAAACCGAGAGTTTATATCTCAGTTTTCTAATTAGTGTACTTACTGTATGTTGTGTATCGAAAACTAAATAAAGAAAGGTAATCAAATTTAGATAATTAGCTCTATTGACTTCATGTGTAGTGAAGTGTTTAGCCAAATCTTCAAAATAAGTCACTTTGAATCGTTAAGTGCGTTGGATTGTGTCAAATCAACATATCCGCTAGAGAAAGATACAAACTTCATACGAACCGTACGTACTAATACTAAATGAGCAGTCTTTCGTTTATTGTATAATGCAAACGCTTAATCAACATCTCCATCCTTCTGCTTAACCCTGAGCAAACGGAGAGGCACCATTGGTGGACACGGTGAACATACCGTTCACGCCACGACCCTGGTTCGATGGTTCGCCACCCATGTTGGCGTTACCGGTAGGAGTGCACTGTCCGGCAACAATCTCACCATGGCTAGCGCACCGAGTCGACCGGAATCCGGCCGCACTCGAGATCGATTCCGCGTACAGCTCGTGGGCTCGGGAGTGAGCACAATTACCCGACACATCAATACCACAGCCCGGTTGCGAACGTCCCCCGTTCGGGTAGAAGTTTGCGTCCGACAGGGGCAGATCGAACCCGAGCAGTCCGGCGTTGGTGAAGATAGCCTCCGTATACTGCGCATCCCGCTGTCCCATAATGTCCGAATCACCGAGCGAAAACAGCGGACCGGCCGGATCCAATCCAACGATCGTGTTCAGCTGTCCGTTTTGCGCCCGACCCGCATTACCGGCCGCATGAGCACCCAGGCTGTGGCCGATAAGGTAGATATTGTTGCGGGACGTACCGCTTGCCGTCACGAGCGTGTTCACCATGCGCGAGATGATGTCTCCAACGGACGCGACACGGTTGCGGGCCGCAATGTAGTTCACCGTCTGCGCACCCGCTCCCCAATCGACCGCGATGACGTTAAAATCGCCCACACCGAGGTAGTTCTGGCGGATGTTTGCGTGCAGTCCGGACGTTTCGCCTCCGTTCCAGCCGTGGATGGTGAAGCGGGTCGGGTTCGAGGCAACGAAGTTGGAGTTTTGCACCGAGGCCACACTGTCCCACTGCAGGATCTGTCCATGGGCAGGGTTACGGCGCGTAAACAATCGGAAGATAACATCCGTTTCGGGATTAAACAGTGGCTCGACCGCGTTGTCTGACTCCGGGATGTCGTAGGGGTTGGTGTTGACCAGACGCAACCGACCGGACTCGTCAGGAACCAGCTGCCAGTTTCCGGCACTCGATGCCAGAGCTAAAACAATCGATGAATCGGTTAGAATCGGACGATCAAATTGACTGCATGTAAATTTGCTTACCTCCGAACAGCTGCACGGTTAGGAAGCAAACAATAATAGCCACTTTGGCCGCCATGGCTTTACCCGACCGCACGTTAGGAGGATCAAACTAAATCGCCTAATCGATCGTGGCTTTTATACCACTTCCTGCTAACTTATCAACACCTAGAGAGACGTCACGGTTTGAAAACTGATTTCGCATTACTTCTGCGTCAAGCGTATTGTGTATCGTTCAGCCGCATTAAGCGAAAGATGGATTACTTATCGCTCAACGTCTCAACGTCGCAGGTGACAACGGAGAGCCGAACAGTGGATTGACAATTTAATTGCGTGTAAGGCATACCGTGCCGCACGTGTTGCTATTGTACGAACTAGCAAAACTACGTCACTTCTTCGTCAGTCGGCACAAAATATCATCCGATGCGAGCCTCCAGCCTGCAAAAAAGGTGTTTGCACAAACCCAAACCACTCTGTTGGTGGGTGCCTGCTACGCACCTGCCGTAAAATTTCCCATAATAAAGCAATAAATGTCAGCCCTACCCCCTTTTTACACACGAACACGCACACACACATGGGACACTTATCGAGCGAGGCTTATCGAGGGTACATCCGTAAAGTAGGCGCTACCCGCCAATCGAAGGACTCTGCGACTTTTGTTTTCGTACGACAACTGCAACGGTAGCAACCGGGGACGCTAAATTACACAGCCCAATCAAATCTGCCGCCTCCAAAATTCGAAGTTCAATAGGCAATGCGCCCGAACTAATCAGTGGGGACCGTTTCGATAAGCCGCGTTTCGATCGCGTGTCAGGACATACAGGTACAGGGCTTCTTCCAGAAGCGTTAAGCACTTGGGGGAGGGTGGGCTATAAAACCACCATCCTAAACATCGGATTGCTGTCAGTCAGATTACAGCAGTCGCCAATACCCGGAGGGTGTTTAGAGACAATGTACAAGTACGCTGCCGTTCTGTTGCTGTTGGGCCTTGCTGCCACCGGTAAGTCTTCCCAGGAGTTAGGGGTGTTTGGAACCGTTCGCACAGAGCTTTCCACTGTTCCCCTGTTCTGTGATAGCAACGCATCATTTAATCGCACAACCGCATCTTACCTGCAGCTCGTGCCGCGTCGCTGTCCGCGCCTGCCCCGGACCAGTGGATGCTGATCCCGGACGGTAATGGCCGGCTGCATCTCGCTAACCTCAACCCGTACAACATTGATGAGACCGTGCCGGAGCCGCACTTCACCGCTGCCACTGACACCATCTTCCGGCTGTACACGCGCGCCAACCGCAACACGCCACAGGTCGTCGGTCTGAACGATGCTGGTTCGCTGTCTGCGTCGAACTTCAACACCGCGCACCCGACGCGCTTCATCATCCACGGCTGGAACAACGATGGGTTCTCGGAGGTGAACATGATCCTGAAGGACGCGTGGTTGGATCGTGGTGATTTCAACGTGATCACCGTCGATTGGGGAGTGGGAGCGCAGACGATCAACTACCCGTTCGCGCGGGCACGTGTCGGAGCGGTCGGAAACGTGGTGTCTACGTTCATTAACTTCCTGCAGGCTAACACCGGCATCAGCTTTGCGAGCATCAGCATCGCCGGGCACAGTCTCGGTGCGCATGCGGCCGGTAACGCTGGATTCTTCCAGTTCGGCCGACTGAACACCATCTTCGGCATGGATCCGGCGCTGCCACTCTTCTCGCTCGACAGCACCGACCGGTTGACGCTGAACGATGCCCAGTACGTGGAGTCGATCCACACGAACGCCGGTTTGCTTGGGTTCGATCTGCCGCTGGGACAGGCTTCGTTCTACCCGAACGGGGGACGTACACAGCCCGGCTGTGGTGTGGACATTACCGGCGCTTGTGCGCACGGTCGGGCGTACGAGTTCCTGGCGGAGTCGATTGTGTCCGGTGGATTCACGTCGGTACGATGCGGCTCGTATGATGAAATCCTGACCGGAAACTGCTCCGTCCAGGGTCCGAGCCGTCCGATGGGTGGAGAACCGTCCAACTTCGGCACCGGGACGGAGGGTGCGTTCACGCTCACCACCCGCGCTGCCGCTCCTTTCTCGCTCGGATAAGGTGGAGTCCTACTGTTTACGTGTGTGCTTTTGTGTATAGGAAAATAAAATCTGACTTTTATTTATAAACTCCGTTTGACGTCAGTAAAATGTCACTTCCGAACAACAATACAACAAACAACAACACATAAAAACAACAAATCGCCTAGTACGTAATATCTTCCAGATTTTGCGGGCGGTCAGAAAACAAAAGTCACAAAACCGTAGATAACGAAATCCCCTGCGGTGACCATTTCAGTAGCTCTCCGATAGCTTAATCGATCGATAAGGCCACCCACCTCTACCTCCCCCACTAGGAGCCATGCTGGAATGTGGGATTTCGTTGAGCAGCCAAAACCCCGCGCGACCTTAAAAGACTCTGCCGGCGGCCGGTGCTAGTTCAGTCGTTGCCAAAAGATGAAAGCTGCCACGGTGGTACTAAGCGTGCTCGGCCTCGTTGCCATTGCCAGTGCGGCTCCGCTGGAGTCGGAGCCATGGGTGTTGATTCCGGACGCATCCGGGCGTGTGCATCTGATCAGCACCAACCCGTACGAGATGCCGCAGGGTGATGCCGACGTCGAGCCTCTCTTTAACCCCGAAACGGACGTCGTTTTCCGGCTGTACACGCGTCGCAATCCGGTCCACCCGCAAGTCATCACCTGGAACAACCAGGGTTCGGTGTCGAACAGCAACTTCAATCCGGCGCACCCGACGCGCTTCCTCATCCACGGATTCCTGGAGGGCGAGGACGCCAGTCTGCACTGGGCCATCAAGGATCACTACATTCGCATCGGCGAGTTCAACATCGTGAACGTGGACTGGGGCGCAGGTTCGCAGACGATCAACTACATTGCGGCGCGCAATCGGGTCGGTGCCGTCGGTGAGATCATTTCGCGTATGATTAACACGATCGTGGCCGCGACCGGTACATCCCGTGACAACATTAATCTGATCGGGCACAGCTTGGGAGCGCACGTAGCGTCTAACGCCGGCAAACACCAGAATGGACAGTTGAACACGATCATTGGATTGGATCCGGCTGGTCCGCTGTTCTCGGCCGGACAGGCTGACATCTTCGGTGCCAATGATGCTCACTACACGGAGGCAATCTACACGAATGCGGGTCTGCTTGGATTCGATCAGCCGCTGGCTCACGCCAACTTCTACCCGAACGGTGGCCGTTCGCAGCCGGGCTGTATCCTCGATGTGGCAGGTATCTGTGCGCATAACCGAGTGAACAATTTCTTCGCCGAGTCGGTTTCGACGTCCGTTGGATTCCGGTCAGTGCGTTGCGCAAATCATGGTGAAATCCTTGCCGGACGCTGCACGCCGAGCGGTCCGGACGCCAACATGGGAGGTGAACCGTCCAACCGGGGACGTGGTGTGTCGGGTGTGTACCATCTGACCACGAACTCCAACTCGCCGTTTGCGCAGGGTTAACGGGATCAGGGTTTATTCTGATGGAGTAATAAAGGTCGCTTAAAGCATTTTGTAAATAATACCTCAGACGACGGAATTCGAAGCTCTTTAGAAAGAAAGAAATGAAAATGATGAAGCGATATAAGGGATTAAGTCGTTTAAAAGGCGGATCCATTTAATATCGTGAAAGTTGTTCTTTTTAAACACTAAATCGAATTAATTTCAGAAGCAAAATCTACAAAAAGTGCTTTCAAATTGGTTAGGCACGATTTAAATTCAATGTGGTAAGAGTTTGCATACCTTGAGGCGAAAGCTTTTACCATTTGCTTGAAAACATTTCATTTGCTAATATTTGCTTGAAACGTAACGTTTCGTATTGTGAGTTTGCACATTGAAACAATTATATATATTTATTTATTGTTATTTTTTATCAAAACATGCAGCACGTATCATGCAACTTTGAAGTTTATGACGAAGTTGGGATTAGTTTTTCACTAAAAAAAAATTAATTGCACAGTTTTTGTATGTTCCAATATAACAAACAAAATCAAAGTTGTATATTTTTCATGGATCAGCCCATAGTTCAGTTTACAGTGGAGGCTGGATAATTGATGACGATTCGATGACCGGTTTGACAGTTCCCCTGATGCTATTCTTCTTGTTCTTCAGAAAGTAATAGAATTTCGAGGTGCTAGGTCGCGCTGCCGGTCTGTCGGATAATATGTGAAATTGTTCTAAAGTTCGTATTAAGTTTAATATCAAGTGAAACAGTGTATTACATTCATGCGGCACTTTTTGTAAATTTAACCTATGTTTTGGTGTATACAGACAATAGATTTTAAAATTGTTTGAAAGTGCGTACCTGTCGTAACGGAACTGCGTGGTCGCGTGTATTCGTCACCGGTTGTTGTATTGAGGATTGGAAAACGTGCTCAATATTCTTTTCAAGCCAAAGAACGACAATGAACCGTTATTTTGATCTCAAGTGTTCAAGTGAAAGATAGCGTATTCGTTGGTGTTTAAAAGTATTAGTGTTAAAAATTTAAAAATACTGTGAATTTTTGTGCTAAAATAGCAACAGCATAACAAGAGAACAAGAATAGTGACATTATTTTAATGATGCCACCCACATCGCATCCATTCGGCGTCAGCAGGGATCCCTGACGGTACACGCGAACCCGGTGTCTAATCGAGCTTCCGTTTCTCTTCCTTCCGGAATGGCACGTTGCAAAGGTTTAGGAAGGCGGGAAAGGAAGCGAACTTCCCACCCACCACCTCACCCCC
Organism: Anopheles farauti; assembly: GCA_000473445.2. Lineage (NCBI taxonomy): Eukaryota > Metazoa > Arthropoda > Insecta > Diptera > Culicidae > Anopheles > Anopheles farauti. The sequence continues at coordinate 4,681,716 of KI915045.1, forward strand.
AGGCTCTGTCCCTTTCACTCTCCTTCTCGCTTTCTCTCACGTGGTTGTTACAAAGGACTCCTCCATCGTTGTTGTGTGTGCGTGTGCGCGGGAGCAAAACAGAGGGAGGTTTTCCCCATTTTTCTCGTACTGGAAGAAGAAGAGGGAGCAAATCGAGTCCTCGTTCGTACCTTAGCCTGCTGTGCATCGTAAAGCAGTGTTGGACAGGAGCAGGAGTGAAAAAAAATCGATAGCAAGTTTGCAATACTTTAGTGCGGGGTATTTTTTTTATCTGCAAACGCTGTCTCTCTATCTCTTTTTCTCGGCCACATTTCTTCTGCTCTTCAATATTTCGCACCAGCAGCGTTCGTTTTTCATCAAACCTACCTTCGATGCGATGTTGTAATCAAGTAGGGGGGAAAAGGTGGGGGACAGCGAATGCTATCCTTTTCCATTTTTATGCTGCTCGCTCCATTCATCGCGCCTGGCGTGCATCTAACGTGACGGTTTGATCCTGTTTTCTTCTGTGTTCCATATCCGTCAAAGTCCAGAAAGTGGGGCCGCTATTAGACAGAAAGAGCGCTTTTTGCAAAGGGAGACACGGGCACCTTTTTTTGTTTTGCAATTCCTCTTTCTTGCCACCATTTAAGAGTATTAAATGATGCATGATAGGATGATTTTATGCTTCGCGGAAAAAAAAGAATGCATAGCTACCAGATAAAAAGTGCGGTAGACAAACGAACAAAAACAAAGGAGGATTGTTTTGAATTGGGATCTTTTGAATGCAAGAATGAGAGATAAATTCCAGAGAAACATACGACAACCTCAAAGTTATTTTATCGTTTTTTAAACTCGTATGATTTTTAGTTCATAAGAAAATTTACATTTGATGAAAACACTACCAAAGTAAAGATAGAAATCAGTTCAGGACAGAACCTGAAAACCTTGAGGGTTTGATATGAGTGATAAGTGTTTGTTAAATTCAATTTATTTTAATCATAAACCAGTTTGAAGTCATTTAGACAAAAGGCCTTCGTTTGCATTAACTTCCCCAATCTAACTGCAGCTTAATTCACAACCACTAGCTAACGATCATAATAACGTACGTCTCACAGACGCCGATGGGCTGCATTTTTGTCTCGTTTTACATTTCGCTACTAATTAACTCTAATCGAATCTAATGCTAAATAAGTCTGGCTGGAGCCGAGACCTTCCTTTACCGTGTCCCACCTCCAGTAGATAAATTTCAGACTTCATTCGCTTATCGGTAATTAGTGCTTATGACACGCCGGAAGCTCACACAAAAAGGGACACTGCCGCATTTTCCTCCGTAGAAGTTTCGGCAGGAGATCGACGAACGTTTCCCTTAATCGAGCATGGAAAGTTCTTCCTTTGAAGATGGGAGAACGCCGCAGCCTTGAGGTTTTACAGTCTCTAACAAAGGCGACGCAACGCAGGATGCTCGGGGAAGTAATGCTTCAAAACTTGGCATCCAAGCGAGTAGTAGCAGCTGGTGCTGCTCCTGTTCTCAGTAGGCTCTACGACCACATGCACTGCCCCATGGCAACCGATACAAAGCTGGTAGCAACGCTCCACATTTGCGCTGGCAACCCTCACGCAAACAAACACACCAGGATCTACAGCCAGGATGGGAGCCAGAATGGCTGGGATGGTTTGGTGCTTTTTTTTTTGTTAGAGTTTGAGCTGGAGTGTGAAGCCGAAGGACGATGGTCGGATCTCGAGCCGCAGCAGCGTGGACGCTCCGATCGGGATAAAACCCGGCCTGCCGTTAGTGTATTGGTGTGGCCTTCGGGCGTCCGATGTGAGGAGGATTTCTGGCGGCCCAACATAAACATAGCATTACTCACCGAAAACCACCCCAGGCGGTGAGCGAGATGGAAGTTGGTGGAAAAGGATACTCGGTGTGAGAAAGGACACGCGTGTGTTTGTGTGCTCGCGAGGGAAAGAGAAAGAGCACGTTGGAAACACATTCATCTGTGGTTTGCTTTGGGCGTGAGGAAAAGTTGGGATGGTGTGGAGGGGGAAGGGGGGAAGCTCGTACTCCCGGGCCTACTGGGTGAGTCATAAATTAAACTCGCAATACAACTCCCTCTCCCGTTTCTTTTTTCGTTTCCCTGCCTCCCCACCAGGAAGGATTTTCCGTGAAGATTCAGCTCTCGCGTGTGTCAGTGTGTGCGAAATATTGAATATTTTCCGTCACTGCCGGATGATTTTGGTGTGCTGAATAGTTACATCGCGTGGAATAATTATCGCCTGCTGGTGTGCGAGTGTGTGTTTGTGTGTGTGTGTGCCTTTTTGGCGAAAAATTGTGTGCGAATCCGTGCGCGGAAAAGGGGTGAGTTATTAGATGGCAGGAGGTGTTTTTCGTCGCGTTTCCCAGCCAGAAAGTTAAGCTTGCGCGTGAAAAATCATCTACCTTTGAGGTAGTATATGTGTATGTGTGATTTGTGTTGCAATATAAGTGCGTAAAGAAAGGTAGAAGAATAGTGGCAGTGTAAAGGAAAGAAAAAAAACCCCGAAACAAAAGGTTACAAGGCGTCGTCTGTGTTGCTGTCACTTTATATCAACAGTCCAGATTTGGCGCCCAAGTAGCGTTACTATCGGGTCCAAGTAGCAAAGTGAAGTGGCAAAGTTGCCCGATAAGCGGCTTATCGAGAGTGCTGCTGTGATCTCTATCTTACAATTATTCACCACGAGGAAGTAAATTCTCGCACCGCTTCCTCTTCGCCGGCAGGTGAGTTCTCTTACTCTTATCCCTCGCACCGACAATTACAAATGCAATCACTCATCACTTCCTGCTGCCAAGAAGGAAACGCTCCAAGAGGAAATCTGTGCGCGCACGAGGGTCGAGGCAAAATAGTTTCGGCCTGGGATGGGAAAGAAAAGCACAAAAAAGCAATCGTTTTGCTTTCCACAAATCGAGTGCACACAGCTTGAACGGCAATAATGAGGATGATGATGAGCATGCCCCCTGTAATGCATCGCACTGGATCGAATTCGGATTTCCGTTTTCTTTTACATTTTTTGGCAAACGTTATTCTTTCACCCGGAGCTTGAAAGAAACCGGAGCACCGGGCGAGAAAGATCGGGCATTAAAGTTTCAATTGTGGCTTTGCTCTGCTCGATTTACGTCCAACGTTCTCACTAATCTCGCCCGGAGGGAAACGTTCAGAATGTGTTTCGGTTTCGGGCCCGGTGTGTACCGCTCGATAATGGGCGCAAGATAATTTGCGCAACTCATTAAACACACATTATTTTATGTTCCCGAATCACAAACCGAGAGGCTTTTCTACGTTGCGTTGAAATCTCCCTACCGTAAGACCGTAGCAGGCAAACAATAGGACCTCTCGAACAGTAACAGAAATTCAATTTCGCACCAGATGGCAAACCCTCCATTTGGATTTGGTGGTGATTTTGTTCGAGTTTTTTTCATGAATTTCTGTGCATTCGAACCAAATCCAGAACAGATTTCATTTTTTTTTTCATCCCATTTATTTTCATCGCTCCGTAGAAAAAAGTTGCAATTGGTTATTACATCTTTATTTGGATTGGACGTGCTCTACCTGAAACACGCCCGTCATCGCAAAACTGAGACCGTACCAAAACAGGAACACAAAAATCGGCAAAGTTTTACTGATACCCTTCCCTTTCGATTTCGCAAATCAACCGAAATATGGGTCTTACAGAAACGAACTAATCCTAGCTGTCATCATCAGGCTCGATTGGGGCAGGATTCGATCCAAAATTAGGTTGCTATTTACGCTATGAATAAAACACACGGGCCGAACAAACCGATAGGTAGTTCACCCAGTTCTGGGGACGCGTTTACCCAATTGCCAATCATTCACCCGGCGCTTTTTGGGACGTTTAATGTGAGCGGCGGCTACTATTTGGGTCAGAGCGCGTTTGGAAACGAAACCATGCCTATAACGCAACCTACTTGGCACCGTGCCCGGCCGGCTTAATGTCAATTCGGTAGGAAAATCATACCAATCGGTACTAAAATACTGCTTCGGTACTAAAATTTGCACCAGTACACGGGAATGCTTATCACAACCGTTTCGCGCGTGAAATAGATACCGAATAAAGTTTAATTACAGGATGCTGCTCGCTGGCGAGAGTCAATTAACGTATTTCTGTGCAGACAGAAAAAACGGATAACCTGCTTGTGGATGCCGCCGATGGTGGAGGGAATTTTTTGCACTGGAGCATGTGCACTCTTATCTCGCTTCTAGTCACTATTTTCACCTCGACACGTTGGTGCAGTAGGAAAAATAAAAGAAAAACACAAGTAGCTGGCCGCGGTAATTACTTTTCCCCTCTTCGATTTCCCTATTCGTTAGCTAACTTTTTTCTACACGAGCGCCGTGAAGTCAAAAGTCAGCGGTAAAAGAAACACGCAATGGTCGAGATGCTTCAGGTGAAACGCGGAAGGTAGGCTTCTGCCGGTTTGAAAATAAAATTAAACAACAAAAAAAAACGAACATACCCGCTGTGGAACGTTATCGCTCTTTGGGGAAGCATAATACGGTTTTAAATGGCATCTCTTTTGCACTCACACGAACCGAACCAAACTGAAGAACTGGTTCTGGAGAGAACGCATAAGAAAGGGAGAAAGAACTAGGAGAAGAGTAGGTAATGTCGAAAAAGCACGTGAGATTGCCAGCCGGTGTGTGTACTAAGAAATCTTGCCCATGAAGCGGGCAAAAAGTTAATGATTCGCTTTCTCCTTCTTGTACTACTCCTTCGGTGGAGGAAGCCATGTTTAAAATGCTCTCTTTCCTTACCCGTGTTTGTTTTGATGACTTTGGTAATCGGAGCGAGCGGTAACTGAAGCGTTTCAGTCAAAACTGAGCTTGGGGAAACAAACGCATATATTGCTCCATCATCATCATGGCGTTTCGGGCGTCCATCCTTCGCGGCGAGCTGGGCCTCCTTTTGCTGGACGGTGGAATAATCTCATTTCCTTAATCAGACGACGCATCGAGTTGAGTGGTGCGCATGTGTGTGTGTGTTTGAATGATGGAATGATTAAGGTATGTTTTTAGACATTCCCATTTCATTATTGGAGGGTCCGGGGTTGCTGAAGGTCGACCAACATAACATAGCAAAACATGACTCACTCGTCTTGCGTCTTGCTGTAGTTTCGGTACGGTCTGTTGGTTCTTGCTCGAGCGCTAGCGAACATCGCTAAAACGAGAACGGAACGGTCGAAAGAAAGGGTTCCAAGCTGGAAGGGCCTCCACTGCGAGCGAGCTTCATCATCATCATCTTCATATCGCGTAATACGTCGGTAACGGTACAGCAAAACGCCGACTATATAGCCCAAGGAAGCGAAGGGAGCTGCTTCAAGTGCCGCTTCTAGGCATCAGCGTGGCGCCGTCCTCTACACCCACACCGCTGTCGGCGTGTTCTTTGGAAGCTATAATTCATGCCGCGATTATGATTCCCGATGATGAGTTAGATTTTGAGTGCCGTCGTCGTCCTCCGGAAGCTAATTCCCGGGCCACGAAATGGTGGTTTTTATTGAGCAATTTCTCTGCAACGCATCATTATTTAAACCGGCGCTGGTTCTAGGCTTCGAAACAATGGATAACTCAAAACGGATGCCTATGATTTAAAGGCAGGGTGCTGAAGAACGTCTTTTATTGAGTTATTAGAATTTTAGACGCATCATCTGAAGAAATCGCATTATAATTAATTAAGGTGGCCGACTATTGCATCTGGGTCAAAAGTTCTCGAGAAGATTTTATCTTCACGCCTTTGTGCGCGGGAATCTTCCAGTCAGTTCGTTTCGTAAAACCCCATCCAGTTGAAGTACGTCTCAAGTGTTGGAAACGTCACTTCAAACCCGTCTCGCGACTTTCGACAGACTGTAGGTGTAGTTTCTCCAATTACACGCCTGTACCCTAATCCGATAATCCCGAGCACCTTTCCCGATGGAGGAAGCCTTTTCATATCCAAAAATCATTCAAAAAGCTCTATAAGAACGGCGACGTTCCAAACTATAGGGCGAGAATGTTGGGTTCTCCTCGTACCTTGCGTCGCTTTCTGTCCACTTGCGGCGTGAGGAACCCCGAAAATAGTAACGCTTGACTGATGAACCGAATTTTTATGGCTTTTCGATAAGACGGTCTCGGTCACGGTCGTGAACTCCCTCCCGTTCTCCCCAACATCCCGACGCACTCGACACGATGTTCCTGAGTGTTATGTATCTCGGTTGGAAGATCGTTGATTAAGCCGTTGTAACCGTTTTATGGTCGAATCGTGTCGGAACATCGGAACTTCGGAACCCTTTCTCCTGCAGGCGCCGTCAAGCAGCAGCATTAATTGCATTCAATTCCACTTTTGCGCGCACATTAACATAATGTCTTGCATGTCACATTGTCGGGTGTTGGACGTCTCGGTCTGGGTCTATCTTGAAGCGACTATCTGGAGCAACCTTAACGAAGACACTGGCGTGTCGTGGCATATAAATCTCGGACACATTGCCGGAGAGCCGCTGCCCGCCCCCAGGAATCGTTATGATGTGTGCGCTCGCGATAGTCACGGGCAATTATCATTCTTGACGAGCGTGGCACGAAACCGGAGAAACATCTCGCGCCCACACACAACCGCATGCGAAAGAAGAAAGTCCGGGTAATGTACTCCAAAGCCTCCCCGCGTTACTCGGTACCCAGGAGAAGGGTATCGCTGGTGTCGTTAAATGGGACGGAAAATCGAGATGCTGGCGGAGAAGACAGCGTACGTTTCTCCAAAGGCCCAGCCAGAAGAAGCCATTTCAAGGCATCGATATAAACAAACGATCTAGACGCACGCTGCCGGAGAAGAACTTCCTTTCCGTGATGCTTCACGATGATGCTAGGATAACAAGCAAATGAGGACTCCATGTTTTGCTCCGTCACAAGCAAGCAGCAGGACCATTGTCACACGAACCTAGCCTTCCCACTCATGTTCTCCTCCCATGTTCGACATGTCCCATTGCTTATCTTTGCTCGTTACACCGACAACACGCTGACGTTTGAGATGTGTTGAACAGTTTTTTTTTGTTGCCTTCAGACGGCCCCTAATTACGACAAGAGAGAGGCGTCTTGTGTCACCAATATGTTTGCTTCCCTTCCCAGCAGCACTTCGGAAGTAATAGGCACTCCAAAAAGGGACAAATTTTGATTGTTCAACGATGCGTCGGTAGCAACTGTTGTTTCGGAATCCGGAGCAATCTAAAACCTGGAGTACATCTAGGTTGTTCGGCTTGCGTTCCATCAAAACGCGCGATTCGTGCAATCAATCAGTTACCCAGCTCAATTGATGTCAATTGAGATTGCGAAAGATCGAGGCCCGGGGGGACGCTAGTAGTAAAACTTCGAACCCGTCGTAATGGTAGCGGTGGTAGAAAAACACAATAAAAAACTTGTGTTCAAAACCAAATCGATCTGTTTGTCTGCCGCTTTATGGGCAAAGCTTAATTATTTAATGACAGAAGTGTGGCCTATACACTGTTTGGTGGAGGTATGATTTGCGGTTTTAATTGTTAACCCACTCGGAAACGATACATAAAAGCAGCAGTTTCCACGAAAAAACATGATCCAGGAATGTGGGATCGAGGTCAGGGAATGATAATCGCATCGGTTTCAATTGATTGGTACAAACTGACACAGCAGTAGTCGTTGCCTTTCACCAGAAACAGCGCCATGATTCATTCGCTACGGTCTACACGAATTTTCAATTGCTGCCAAGAAAGCGTTAGCGTCATCTTCCCCAGCAAGCAAAGGAACGTACCGGTGAGTCAACAGAATTATGCTGCCCGCGGATGATGCTAAGTTCTCTCGCCCGGATGGAATGTGAATGTCCGTCAAGAACACCACCTCACCGAGAGCATACTTGAGCGCGAAACGGTTGATTGATTCGTCGACTGATGCGATCGGAACCTATCCGGAACCGGTTCTCTGCCTTGCATGGCGCACACTTGACGGCTCATCAGTGCGTCGTGAGCTTTTTAAAACGTCCGCAGCATCTGGACCAAAGAGTTGTACGCGCAATCTCCGTTACTTCGATAATCGGTTACACCCATCCAGTGTGTTTCGCCCGTGCTCGTGGAAAACCCCGTTGGAAAAGGGTTGGACCAGCCGGCCAGGGAAGCTAATTGGCGCAGAAGTTGCCGGGAAAAGGTGCGTCGGCTCTATTTGCTGTCTCTCCCCAAGCGGTCTGCCCAAGTCCTAGGGAGGACTTTGTAGGCACTGGCGACAGTGTGGCGTGTGGCGTTGATTATGACGTAAACGATCTTCCATTTTACTCCTAGTTTTGCAAAATCAATGTCCGCCCACTGGCGATTGTTGTTCGGATCCAACCATCTGAGCTCATCTCGGTGGGATCGTCTACCCTTTTTTTAACCCTATATCTTAATGAACTTCACAGTTTCCACACGACGGCGGCATCCAATTGGTGTTTGACGTTCGAGTTAACGGCGGTCATCGGTACCACGGGCGTTTGTGTACGATGAGGAAGCAAAACCATCCGTCATCATTGCAAACCCTGCCTGCTCTCGAACGTGAATTTAATTGATGTGTAAATATTTATGCCCGAGATAAATTTCATCGAGAGTGAGCCAGCAGCAGTGGCGATCCCCTCCAAGTGTTCGTCGTGTGGTTAGCCGGACTGGGAGGAAGCGTGGACAAACATACATCATCCACCGAAGGATAGAGAGAAAAGGTCGGAAAGGTCGGATAAATAAACGTCCCATCGCCTCGGAGTGGTAAACAGTATGCGCGTACTACGTTGTTGGGGTAAATTTGAGAGCCGAATCTCTTCGCCTGGCGTCATAGATCGTGGCGGGTAATGCAAATGTCCTAACAACTGTCAGATCTCGCATATCGCGCGAACGCAGTGCGAATTGGGTGTTTGTAAATAAACACACGTGGTGCGACGGATTGCAACGAGCTATTATCGGTTTGTAATAATAAACAATAAGTCGATGCCGACCGTTTTACTGGCGGTTAAATTAACAATAAAACCCCGCCGCCATATTTATCACACGCTTACGGTTATGACAGCTGACGAACCAATCCCACACTACTTGCGACCCCATGACGTTTCCGATGTCAGGTTCAGTGTCGAATGCGTGAGTAAAATCACATCTTCCCACGTTGGTCGAATGGTTCGAATATATTAAAAAAGAATCATTCCATCACAGGGAATGCCGATGCTAATAAAACACACGGAAACGACGTGGAATGGGAATACTTGAAATGGGCACGCATTTTAAGGCACAATACTGTAAAAAGCAATAAACACTGAAGAGAGACGCGCGTGAAGGATAAAAAGAAGTCGCGCTCCTTTAAATCACGGAATTGGAGCCACGACGTGCGCCTTCCGTTCGTGTTTTGGTTATGACATCATCTCATGTGCCTCATGGCGTTAACACAACCGGTCTGGGTTTGCGAATCGAGAACTGTGCTGCGTTTTGGTCCTCCGGTTTGTAGGTTGAAACGATCGTCACCCAATCGTCATGCTTGCGGATAATTATACCAGACGGAAGGAGAGCGCGAAACATGCAAGCACTTCGAACCTGAGCGTGTAGCGTGTATGACGTACTTTTTCGCGTCTTTCGGAAGAGACGTAGAACGACCGTTTCTCCTTCCATAGTGTTGGGACAATACGTAAACATAACATAAACTTTCGTGCGTCGTGAACACTTGGGCGATGGCGACGACGACCACGTTGAGAAAGTGTATGAAATATTAGCAACAAGACAAGGCAGGAATAAAAACCCGGGCCTCCTGCAGAACAACAAAGTGGTTAAACCGGGAGAGACCGAGCGGTTGAGACGGAACAGAAATTTAAATTTAAACTGCAACGCACAAGAATGCAAAGAAGCTGCGGATAAAAAGTTCGCGAAGAATCAAATTCAAAGCGATGCGGTGCGAAAAAAAAACGCTGGCAATTCTGTGACCTCCTCGATGACCCGATGGCAGAAGAGAAGGCAGAAGGTGGTCCGGTATCGAGTCGCGTGTGGGGGGGATCGTAAATATGTGGTTTGTTTCTTACTTTCTTTGCGATTGTTTTCTGCCTCCGCGGCATTAAATCGCGCAACTGTGCGTCCGGTGCTCGGATCGGAGTCGGAAAGACCGTTCCTACCGTGTTTTTTCTTGTTGCTTGAAGACGTCTCTAAGCCGTTGTTAATGTGCTGGCGATTAACACTAATCGGTTGTGCTTATGTTTTCATTAGTGTCATTTGTGGTTTGTTTCTTTTTTTGTTTTTTGAATAAAAAAGGGTCGTTAACACGAACAAATAAAAAAGAAAAGAAAACTAAAGCGTAGCAGAGCCTTTTTTTGGAGCTAGCATATGATTCAGCTCAACATTTCACGGTTTGAAAATGGAGCACAACAAGCTCAAACGTAAGCATGGAGCAATTTTTGCGCAACGAATCACGAATCACGGATTCCCATCTATTCCTCCGGCGCAGAACAACAAACGGCATCTGACAACCGTTGGCATTGTTTACTAGCTGTCACTGCGCTTGAAATGTCAAAACCGGACCCCGCGGGGTTTGTAAAAGTGGGAAAAGCAGGAAGGGATTTTAACACCGCACGGAAGCCTTCGAGTAGACGCCTTCCCAGGCGTGCCTTTCTTCGGTAAATTTTTGCGGTTTCCACCGCGGCGCGGCGTGGAAAACAAGCAGCTCAGCCTAAACAAGCCGGCCAAACCCGCTTAACACACCGTGTGAAAGGAATGCTCGGTGCGGTGTGAAGTGTATACCAACGAAGAGGCAAGAGGCACGTGAATCGGAAGCCATGCGGGAACAAATAGGCGGAAAATGACATTAGCGAAGATTGAAGATTTGCAACGTTTTCTTTGCTCGCCAAGCCTAGAGTCTAGAGTCTTTGGCCGTGTGGTAAATAATTGAAATTTACTACCGCATACCGGCTGTTCCGATCGGGGGAACGAAAAAGAACCCCGCGGTGGTTGGGTGTACTTGGGTGTGCCGGGTAGGTGGAAAATGGGAGCACAAATTACACCTCCTCGTTTTATTCAAGTGATGCTACAAATGAGCCACAAACGATGACAAATTGATCGAACGAATGGGGAGCTTTGAAAACGTGCTCACTTTGATGCTGGCAAATGAGAATTTCTCTTTTGTAGTACATTTCTTTAGATGTATCTTCGCCTTGATTATGCCCTGATACAAAAATGTATCAAAAAGATTCAAAGATTCTGCTTACTTGATTTTCCTCAGCATTTTGTCTTTCACTTTAAGTTTTTAATAGTGTATGATTACGCCTGAAGATTCCAATAGCATTATTGATTCCATTTTTCATTTCATGTAAGGAAAATATCGAAGAAGTCCACACAAAATACGGCTGAAACTTTTTGTCTTCATATTGGCTTAATTATGTGCAATTGATGCTGAAAAGAGGAAACTATAAACTGAGTGCAAACTAGTACCATAAAATCTAACGTGCCTCTCTATATTAATGAAGAAGCCTATGCCCCCGTTTACTGATCTGTTGCACCCAAGAAATGATCATAAAAGTAAATGAATCGTCATAAAAAGTTCAATGGCAACGATCACCCGGAACGCGATCCCGCGCAAAGCAGCGGTCTAGCGCACCGCCGTAAAATGAAACTTAAAAAAAAACTCCACACCAACATGCAACGATCGTAGGCAGCAGATAGGAGAACCATAACATTTTCAATACATTTCCCCACTGCCAGGGCGCCAGTACGATGCGGATCGGATCGGGCGATAAATTGAAATTATTTTCTGTTGCATCCTTCCCCCAAAGCACAACAATTCCGCTCTCTTTCCCCGCTCCCTTTTTCCCAGTTTGGTTTTGTATCGTTTTCGTTACATTTTGCCCGTCCACAAAAGGCTCTTTATCGAGCATGGCTAACCGTGTAGCCCTTCAGTCGCTTATCCTATTCTAGAGCGCGTCGGTTTGCGGCAACACACACCGAGATCGAGGGAAAGTAGGAAATCTATCCGTTCTTCACGCGCTGCTCAATAGAATTTGCGGCCGGAGATAAGAGGTTAGGTTGAGTACATCCCACCGCCTCACGCCTCTTACAATGGAACAGTATATCTTCGCTGCACGAAGCGGGAAAGAAGAAAACTTCACCCAGCACGACAAACGTCTTTTTCTTTCCCGCGAACGCTGTATTCAAATTGTATAGCCCCAGCTCCACGGGTGAAATCAATCCAATCAAAGTATTTGAGAAGGAATTAATTTCCCGCGGCCCTATTAATTGGCCCTTCACCTGGAGACGGGCTGCCGGGAAGACCAAATAATCCATTTAAATTAAATATTTAATACCGCTTCACCACAGCCCGCGACGGAAGGGTTACTTTCGCAGCGATGCTGGTGGCATCGTCTATCGATCGGCAAACTTGGCATTACTTCTAGGAGGCCTCGCGTACTTCAGCGTCCCCGAAGGCAAAGGGCATCAAACAGCAGCCGCAGCAGCAGCAACAGCAGCAAAAGCGACCGTGCGGATGTGTGTTGTTCAATGTTGCCCTCCTAATGAAGGTGAAGGTAAACGCTCAATCACGTTTCATTGGCTTTAATTTAGAACTGGGGCACCTGGGGGAGACAGGATGTGCTGGAAAATAGGGTTGAGCGAGGCGGTCTGGGGGAAAGCGGAAGACAAAGTGGGAGATATTTTTATACTCATGTGGTTGAAGACGTCGCATACCGCATTGCACTCTCTTTAGTATTCTGCTCGTGGGAAACGTGCTCTAACATCGACTGTGTGTTGTTTCAGGGCAAGTACAGTACGTGTCATAATAGCATAAAATTTCTTGTTTGAAATAGGGTATTTTGTTCATTCGGTTCTGATATTTAAATGTAAGCCATAAATGTAAGTAATACATAATTTATTATTATGATTTAAAACAAACCATTAGTTTCACCTTCATATAACGTAGAATGCTTCTTTCCATGGGACACACTGTACATTTTTTAACGAAAAACATTGCAGTATTAAATACTGTCGGCTTGTTAAATCATTCATAAGCCTGGTTTAAACCTTTTTTGAATACAAATTACAACTACCAAATAAAAAAGGCTCACGAGCTCGCTTACAATTCCATCCAGATGGTTGTCCCACCAAGTTGTTTTCAAAAAAAATTATGCTCCTTAGCTGTAACAAAACGTTTATTCTTACACGGAAGATGGCATTATGATGGCGTTCCCTTCCTACCCGCAAAAAAAAAGAAAACTCAAAGAAACTAGAGCACATTCCTGCCCGAAACCCAAAATGCCGCCAAGGGGAATACATTCCGAAACGGATCACATTTCCAACACCTTCGTGCTGTGTACGTTTGGCCGACCTGTCGTTTGTAATACAAGTAGGCTCGTTGTAAAAAGCGCGGTTTGCAATTTGGCTACCGTTCGTCCTGTCGTCGGCCGAAAAGGAAAACAAAAACATGGACCATCTAAAGAGCAAACACCAAGCACAAGCGCATGTTGTTTTCCCGTACCGCAGCAGGCGTATGTTTGGAAAAGCTGTTTTATTGCTTTGCGATTTATTTTTCATGAGCTTCCTCTTTCTCTCTTTCTCGTGGTTTTTGGGCGGAAAGTGTGATGGGAGCGTGTGTGTACCGGGGAGGCAGGACGTTTGAAAGCTGCCACTCACGAGTTTTTGACACGCGAAGCACATGTCCATGAACTCGGTACGAAGCCCGCATCCACAGCCGGGGTTTCGGGAATGTCAGGGTGATTTTTCCGACCGATCTAATGGCCTCCTTTTTTTTTGTTGAACGGGAAGAGAAACGTACCTGGAAGAGAGGGTATTTATTTATTCAACGTGTTTTTATTATATTGGTTGAAACGCCTAATACGCATTCGGTATCAAGGACGCGCGATTGCTGGGCGGTCATAAGGATATTCACGTGGTGCTGCCGTCAGCAGCGTTTGACGTTGCTGACAGGCATATGGTACTCACATTTCCGACGTTTTTTTATCGTTTCCACATGCTTTACAGTGAGCTTACGAATCGATAACGATTAATTCCTAGGATTACCACACCTTTACGGTGAGCACCCTTTTGTTGATATTTTGTAATAAAGAGTAACGAGTTCCACACCTTATGATTTGCGTGTTCCTTTCCATTGCGTACTTCTTAGCGACCACGCCTGAAAATTGACCTTTACTGTATATTGTGTATTTTTCTATGTTCTGGTGAGTTCTATAAAAAGACGTTGAAGAGCAGAAACGACCTAAAAAGCGCAAAAAAAAAGTTAAAATAAACATCTTTCAATAGAAGCACAAAAAAATCGCCCATGTTATGATTGCACAGAAAAGAAGGTCAACTGATAAGGGCACGGAAACAAAGCTCATAATTAATTCGACAACGCGATCCATCCTTTCCTCATTCACACACACAATCCCTTGGCATCCCTTTGTAAACAAAAAACCCTCCTACTAGTAAATTAAACCGTAAAATTATGCACAACAAGCTTATCAGTAGTCTTCACTGCCCATGCATAATTGCTCCCCTTTGCACCCTCCGCCAGCTATGACCCGCAAAACGAATGGAAATTCACTCAAACACTTGAGCCCGCTCATAAACCCTACCCCGATGCCGATGGAGGCGACCATTTCCAGTGGAAATGAATTTATTATCACCGACGACAAACAGTTTCCTAATTACGTTTCGCTGTTTAAATTTGCTTTTAATAACCGACGTAAGCCACCCAGTTTTTCGTGCACCCAAAATCAAACGCGTAAATAAAATTGAATATCATCATCCCTCCAACCTAGAAAGACGATGATATATATTCGCCATGGTTGCGTCTTCCTGGTTGGGGTTTTTTTTATAAGGGTGAAGTTAGTAATTAAATACAACATCTCATGCTTTTAACACCGACATTCGAACCGCCGGGGTGTGCTGCTGCTTTCACTCAAGGAAGCCGAAGCGACGTTGTGTTTGTGCGTGTAGGGCGCGATTCCTTGCTGCCAACAACTGTCCAACGCAAGGTCAACGGCTTCGCGGCAGCTTAACTGACAGCCATTGCACAAATGCGATAAATCAATTAACCGACCGTAGCTTGAGGGAGCGAAGTTTTTGTCCGTTTTCAGTTTTAGGTTTGCAGTAACATTCTTGGTGTGGATTTCACTCATGAGAAAAATCTTTATATTGGGTGTACAAATAAGTTCTCTAAGTTTTTTTTTAATTTATCCAAAATGTATTGTCAAGAGAGACAATATCGGATCCAACATTACCCAAAAGGTGCCAAATGGCATGTTCCCAAAATCGCAAATTTCAAGGAGTTGGAAATGTTTTTCACTGTCAAACTTTCACGCCAAACCAAACCGAACCCGCTTCCCTGACGTGCCCTTCACATTATTCATGAACACCCGTAACGCCGCAAGAAGGGGCGACTTGTGCTTTCTTCAAGCGTAATATTGCTGTGTTTTATCTTCCACAACATGCAACCATCGAAATGTTCTGCGCGAGCCTCCTTCTCTGCAGGCAACAGGAGGCAAAAAAAAACGCAAACAAAAACAACACGCCTGAAAACGAACGCACATTGCCCGGGGGGAAGCGAAACGGGCGGGAATTCTCTCTTTTCTCGGTTGCCCGGTGAAAATTTAATTACGCTGCCCTGTACTGCTGAACCTTGGTACCGTGTCGTGTTATTTTGCTTTCTTTCGCCCTCTTCCTTCGCGGATGTGAGGCGAAGAAGAAGACACCGGTCGATCCATTGACAACACCAGAAGCCGGGTTTGGAAATGGGGGCTAAGACATATCGGTTATGAAGAAAAACTCGGCGCCGGATTCCATCGTACCCGGAGCTGTGGAGCTGGAGCGCGCTCACGGTCAGTCAATGGGTCGACCTAGTTGATTTACACCAATTAACTTTCTCTTTTTTCTCTCTCTCTCTATGGCGCTTCCATCTCTGACGTCGATGGAGATGTTGTTGCATCTGCTAAAGTACATCTGACGTGCCGAAGATCGTCCATCATTTGACCTCGCGGAAAGACGAACCCCATGGCCCAGCGAAACTGACCTTTGAAGAATTGTGCGCTCATTGGATTGTTGAAATCGAGTCTTTAGACTTTGTCAGACTTTAAACGGACCAGAAGAGGCATTGGGGGTAGACGATGGGCATAATTTAATTATCACATTCACATTCAATGTACGGCAACGGGATTGAGGTGTGGTTCCCATATTGAGAAACCGGAAAAAAGCACTGTCCCTTCCCTCCTTCCCTACCGTCCAGATTTCGCTAAAAGCCACTAAAAATAGCTTCCAACAATAGGCCCAAAAGTGTCCCATTTGAGGTGCACGTTTTGGGTGGCCCTAAGCGGTACGTTTTTTGGGTAACACATCCAACCCTACTGGGGAAGGTACGTACTCTTTTGTGCAGGTACGTGCTACCACGTGCTTTTCATCCATTTAGCGTCAGTTAGTGGCAGCGGCAGTTGCTAGACCGAATAAGCTTGTCCGGGTGGGCTCTACTGAAAGGGTTACCCTTTCCCGGGCTCAGAATACCTCCACAAACAACAATGCTACATGCTGCCCGCTGTTGCCACAAACAACAATGCAGAAAGGTTTCCGGTTCGTTGGAATCTTTTGGCACCTACGAGAATGCGCACACTCGAATGGGAATGCCATTGTGCAAGTGATGCTCTGGTAACCTTTTTTTGTGGTTGCGAATTCGGTGGGAAGACCTGATTCGAGGGCCGCTGGAAAACGCTGGAACGATCCGTCACCGTTCTTATCGCCCGTTGAATGTGTAATCATCTCATCTCGGCTCGTGTGTCGCCAGCTCAACATGCAGAACAACGATATGAATCACTTTGCCAGCGAGAATATTCTCGACTTGGTTCGGAAGCTGCTATTTCGAGAGTGATTATGCTATTACCATCCTGATTATTCATTCACATCAGTGAAATGAGGTTAAATTGCTACCGGTGACCCATAGCAATCGTGTACTACGGACGATTCACATTTTCGGGTCGTCTTCTTATCGGTAATCACATTACGGCAGTACAACAAGTTAATGAGATGGACCTTTTTTTGTACAATTTCGTCTGAAGCATAGTAAATCAAAATAAATGTATTTATATTATGCAATCACTGACACACTTTTTACCGTGACGTGTTTCTTATCAATGCGTTGTGAGTCTCGTTGCTTTAATACATGTTGAGTATTTCGCTTTCTACAATTTATACTAAAGAGACATTTAAGATCATGCAACACAGGTTAAACTGAACAGTTTGGCTTGCTCAAAGCAATTAATTAATAGATTGTTTAAGCTTAAATCCAGCTTTCTTTTATGTTCAAACTAGTCGGAGTTGGAGCTCCTGTATAGAGGAACAAGTTGATGATATCAAGATCGTAAATGACACGTATTTTATTTATGCTTCTTCCGTCATTTTCTGCAAGTTACGATGCGGTTGAAATTAATTTAAATATAAATTAATCGATAAACGTGTAACACCGTCACTTCCCGTCCAATGCCACAACCGGGACGGGGTATCTCCAACGTCTCTTCTCGTATAATTACAATCTATCTTCCGTCGGTTGGTGGTATTTTTCATTACTAGTCCTAGCTTATCATACCGGGCTCAGCATTCGATCCAGTGCGGTTCGGATGATGTTCCTTCCATTCAAGAAACCACGATAGTGTATCACCACCAGCCAGCGGGAGACCGTCCCTGGCCTCCAGGATTTATGGTCAAAGGTGCCCCAACGCTGTGGCGCTCCCGTTCGTTACTTCCTCCCGACGCCCGAGCAAAGAACAAGGCGGAAAGTTCGAACCCCGCAAATAAGATGAACGCCTCCGATAGCCGCGTGCGACCTCGAGTAGGGCCTTGAAAATATCACCTCCTGAACTCGCAGTGTGTGCAAGCTCACAGCGAACCCTCGGACGAACTCCCTATCACGCCCAATCAATCTCACCCGGGAAGAATGCAAACAATCCCCATCGGAGGGTAGCTAAATGAAAAGAGAAAATAAGGATGCCTTCCCTATTTCTGGGTTAAGCTCCGGGTTGGGGGGATGATCCGAAAATTTTGATCGCAATTTTTGTGGCCACGACCTAAATGGATATTGGTGCTCAGTACACATACTTCACAGTTTGTGGTTCTTTAGCTATTGAGGGGAGTTTTAAAAGGAATCCAAACATTAGCTCTTGTACCAGTTTTGATTTAAAGTGTGGTGCGTTCAATAAAGAATATCTTTTCTTATTCTTCGCAGATTGTTCCTTCGTGCAACATCGTTTCAAGAAGGTAAATATTTATCTTACTCTCGTTCGCCAGTTCAAGTCATAAAATAATTTTGAAACCATGCTATCCTCTGGTGCTGTGGCTCAGAGCAACTACCCGTAACGTTCTATCGGGCATCTAACCCCATTGTGTCGGAATGGGAACATCTGCACCGCCAATGTCCAACGACATTGACACAAAAAGTGTGCATACAGCGAGCGAGCGAGCTCGATCCAAAACCCCGTGACCAAAGCAGCGGGAGATAAAAATCTGTTCTTTCCCAATTTGCTCCGATGCTGCTGGTAAGTTGGGCAATATGTTAGGAAGTGGAAGAATAGCCGTCCAATGAATATGGCACAGCAACGACTCTCGGTGCGGAGATAAACTGGAGGTGGGTCGTGGGCTTGATTCGATAAAATCGGACTATCCAAAATTCAACCGAAATGTAGAGCAATGTTTGCTTTGGTTGGGCCAAGCTGAGTCTGGGTGTCTCTAATATCTGCCGATCTTTGACGGCAACGCAATGAGACATTCAACGCTGTATCAGACACGATTGATCTTTCCATGGTTTTAGGACATATCTAGCGCTTAGAAACATTTTTCCGTAACCGAAGCAGATCTTTGTACCCATTTTCAATACGAATCGATCGATCAAAAACTGCTGGTGCCTTCGAATATCCCATGGCAACTTAGTTGCTCTATTTACTATCCACAACACATAAATTCAAACGGCGATAGTTTGCTGTTCAATCCATATTTCATTCCGATAAACAAGCGCAAAGCGGTAAAATGGAGGGCATTGAAAATCGAATTAAAGTTTTATGATTCAACAATTAAATCAATAGTCGGGAAACGAATCCGGGGTGGGCTCCTGCTCGTGTCATCGGGTGGCTTGTTGCACCCGGGACGTGCTGTGTGGGTGAAACTGGCTTTGTATTATGCAAGCTGGCTCACCCCAACTGTCTCGTCGGTGTGTGTTTAAATCTTCCACCTCCGCTTTCCTCCCCCTGGGTTGCTTTCTGCATGCCACATAAATCATACATTTAATACTACCTCCATTACCACAGCACATGGACACATGGTGTGTGTGTGTGTGTGGACGCAGGAGTCAAGGGAACGCTTTCTCTGACGAAACTATACTTCAGAACAGCACACAAGACATCGTTCCTCCTCCTACTCTTCCTCGGACAGGGGTTGGTGTATCGGTTTAAATTGCTGACCAAAGAAGATGTTTGCGTAACGTTCGGACATGCGTCTCTCTGCGTCTGCAATGCTTCTTCGTACATCCTGTGGACAGGATTGTGGTGTGGATCCGACACAAACGGCTTGCAGCCGGTGCTGGAGGCAGTAGTTTGGCTAGCCGGCTCAGCTCAACACCGAGCTTAACACTTTCGACTTTGATGACAAATAAATTCAACCTAAATTGAAGTCAATTGTTTATGTGCGCTTATGAAGTGTGCTCCGTGCGCAAATACGCCCGTGGCGGTGCGCATTCTATGTATCGGGTAATACCGGTCGGTTGTTGTTGTTGTGCTCTCCCGGGTAAAGGTTTTAAATTGTACGCTCGTGTCTGCTCGCGTCGTCTGAATGGACGGTTCCATCGTTCCATTTGCATTCGCACACACGCTGTTGATGGAGATTGGTCGCAGTTGATCCGCTCTCGATTGCTAGTTGGCTGGATTAGTGGATTAGAGTCGGTTTAGAGTGCTTTCTTTGTGTGTTTGACGTCTGTCTTGAAGTGCTGGAGAAGCATAGTGGGGCTGCATGGTGAAGTAAATGAGGAAGACAATGCAGGTTTTTGTCAGTTTTGAATCCGAATGTTTCGACAGAGATCGACAGCTATTACCCTCGGAGCTAGTAATGAATAACCGTGACATAAGCGTGGTTAAAGAATGATTTGTCACACTTGAACAGAAATCTTCCGACCATTGGAAAACAATAGCCGGAAACTAGACGCACACGCAATTCGGCACTTAGTTCCTGCCTCCATTACACCGAAATTCACGGAGAAATGGAAATAAATTACAATTCAATTTACACCAATTGACCACGGGCCGCAAGGCGAACCTTGTCCTATGTGGGTTCCGGAGCAACACTGGAGGTCACCGAAGGAGCTAGGAACATTCATCAAGCTCTGTCACCTTCTGCTGGGAGACCCTTGCGTAAAAACAAACAGAACAAAAATCTAATTCGCTTGAGGGACTGGACCCCGGACTGTGATGCAAAATTCCGTTGAAAGCTGTTAGTGTTTTGTTTGTCCAAAGCGTTAAGCTCGTCCGGCACGCAACGCTTTTCGGGCGTGCCGAAATTCGGTGGGTCAAGTCGCGATAACGATTCAACGCGTCACCATACCCTCAAGTGTGGCGTTGTTTGAATATCCCATCCCCAACCCCCGAGGTGGCACCCCGATCGAACGTATGAAAAAAAAAATCCATAAACGATTCTTGATTCGTTTGCGCCCACGAGACGAGGTGGTTAATGTAAATCCATTCGCCATCCACCAAATCAATCACTGTCAATCCGTGCGCGACTCTTCCCCGGGCGGGAACCGGTTCCCTGCATCCTTTCGCTAATCTGATCTGGGAACCAGCCCAAGGGTTGGGTTGGGTTGGGTTCCGCCTCCAACGGACATATTGGAGCGCTATGTCAAACGCCACGCCAGAAGTTGTCTGTCACAGAGCTTACCAGCCTGTCCCATTACGGTGGAAAAGAAGCACCAACAATCTGAACCGTTAGCCCGGATGGATTTCGAATGGACGCCAGCGACTATTAGCGCTTTTGGTAGAGCCGGGTCGGGCACAAATATCTGGAGCACAAATCGTTTAACTCACGGTCTTGCCCGCGTTACCGACAGCCCTCCGACGCCTGCAGACACTTAAGTGATTTGTGATGGTTTTTTATTGGACCCATTCTCCGATCATCTGCTCCAGAGACGCTGGGAACGTTTCCTCTACAGCCAACTGCTTGGGTGCAGCGGAAAGAAATGTGGTCGAATCGGTTTCTTCTGTTGGACATTAGAAAAAATTAATAAGTTTTTTAATCCTCCTCACCGGAAACCATTCGTAGAGTGACCGTCTTGTCGCAGTGTCTGCCGCACTGACCCAGAGCGGGACTTTTCCTGTATTCTTTTACTATTTTTCTTGGAAGCTCACCTAGTGAAAAACGGAGGGCAAGAAGAAAAACAAAGCGAAATCGCTCGTTGGCTAATAACCGACGACACTTTACCTAACGGTTTTAATTTAGATTATCTTTTCCACTACTCTCCTCCCTCTCTCTCTCTGCCTCCAATTATTTCTCCCGGCGCGATTCAATCACCTGCTCCGTGTGAGTTTCAAGCCCCGGCCGGAAGTCATTGGTGGTGTTTGTCCGTCAAAAGTGCGGGAAAGAGCTCGGGTTGGGGTTAGCGGCTAGCGTCAAGTGTTAATTTATTCATGCATGCGGCCTCACGCGCTTCAGCCATATGAACAGAGCATTTTAATGCGTCTGGTAAACATGAAATATCACTTTCCGATCCGTCTTAATGAGCGTGATGTGACTGGCATGGCATAGAAGACGGGGTTTCAGTGTGTGTGTGTTTTTTTTAAATTTACCATTTCACCGGGTACATCGTCTCTACAATGTATTTAACTACTTTATTATGGAATATCCATGCCGACACCGACTCCAGGGTGAAGAGTGATTTGGAAAGGGTTGCCTTAATTAGGGTACGTGTGGATCAAATTTCTATAATAGTGATTAAAGCATGGCTTAAACAAACCCGCAGGTCATCCGTATTGCAGTATTAGAACGCTCCGTAAAATTATTTGATCACCTCCCAGTGTGAACATCTTAATCCCATTTAAATTGAGATCTAAAGAATGACACCTTCATTATCTACAGCAAGCCGCATTTGCTAATCAGCTAATTTATTCAAAACCAAACTTTTACCGAATACAAATAAACGATAAAGACACGGCGGAGTATAATTTCGGACATCCTTCCTAAAACGACACCCTTTCATGGCTCTGACACACACCCATTCGCTAAGGCCGCATCCTAAAATGTTATCAAATTATCCCCGAGGAGCAAATTATGAGCAATTTATGCTCATCCCCGTGTTGCTTTTCCTGTTCCGTTTCGTTTACGTAGAGTGGGAAGATGGGTGAAAGAAGGGTGATGGACATGGGTGACACATAGAGCAGCACGAAGAGCGCTACTGTGCCTACAAAAAGCGAAAGGGTTCACGAATCTCTTATCGGGGCCCGTTCGAATGACCATTTCCTTCGTTGGCAAACATTTAAATAAGGGGTAACCGTATGATGCCCCGGAAGGAAGGTACCGCTTGACCTACTGCTGGAGAAGCCTCTGCTCCACAAAATATTTCTGTCTTTCGGAGTGCGGGTTGTCCCACACGCTACCATTTAAGGAAGCAGCGTTGGGGCATCAATTTCGGGCCGAAAATATAAGCAAACGCCTGCCCACGTACAATAAAGCACCACTTCTTGGGGCTGATTGTTTATTGACGCAGTCAATTTAGCCGTTTGTGGTGGTTCGCGGGTCAGAACTTTCGGGACGTCAACACAGCCGGTTCTGTATCGGTTTCGGTTGCTCCACACAGTTGACAATATATAAGCATTTGAATATAAAATCACCATACCAAAGTTGCTCTGTTCCTGCTTCTAGCCGTTGTACGCTCGCCCACACAATTCTAAGATATCGTTAAACGTGCACGACCGTAGATTAGCTGGGTTTAGCGAGGTAGCGAGAGGACTAGACTCAACACAGACGTAAGCCACCAATCGTTTCGGATGGGAGAAAAAAACGGGATAAAAAAAATCCAGATCAGACTTTTCAACGCCTTCATTCCATCAGGTTGCAACAGGAACGCACGTCAAGCTCGAGCTTTATTACCACCACCAGTGGAACCTTTCTCCCCTTGCATGTAACAAAACCTGAACAACGTTCATAAAAATCCCTACCAACATTCCATACACCGTACAAAGAGAATGTGTGCGAGTTTCCCGACGGTGAAAAATGCAAACATGGCATTATCCCCCTCACCTTACAAAATTAAAACATTTCTCCTGCTCCTCTACCCGCTGGTTCGTCTGTTTACACGTTGATCCCTTATCTAATTTTCGTTTATTATTTAGCCGTACTTTTTTTGGTCCTGGTCCCTCGGTACGACACTTGAAATACCTCTGTGTGCGGTTTGTGGAAGCTCAATTTCTCACACCTCTTTTTGGGTGAAATTATTTCGTCGGCTCGTTTTACCCTACGCAACCGAAACCACCAACGGTTATCTGTTGGTGTTGGAGTGGGTTTGAGTACAAACACTTCCCTTACCACGCACTGTTGGGGTTGCTTCAAAAAATAAACCAAAAAAGGGTTTCAAAATTGCAGTTCTCTTTCGAGAAAGGCAACAGTTTTGCGACAAACACGGAAGGAAAGTTTGACCATCGTGAAGCGGTTTGAACTACAGTCGGAATGATTGTACCAACTGACCAACCGGAATGGGTGTAGAGGAACGTTCTCTTCAAGTTTATGCAGCCTTTCGACGGTCTTCCTGCGGAGAGCCTTTTGAATATTAATTTCTCACACCTCATCAAGAAACGGTCATCGGCCGGGTGAGTTGTCGGGTTACATCTAGAAGATCTCGGCACCATCCCTCACCTGCTTATCTCCACACTTTCCATCGTCCAACACGGCGTTCCTTGTGTTTGTGTTTGCTCGACCCAAACAAATGCCCCAATGTCAATATTATCGGACCGTGTCAATAAGTTGATAAAACGCGCAAGATTCACAGTTTCTCACTCAATTCTTACCGGGATAAGCTAGCAGTTAAATTATCATATCTCGATCGGGGCGCATTTTCTCACGATCGTTCTCGCTCGGTTGTCTGTCACGCGGCTGTGATGAAGGCGTTTCCTCTATGTATCAACGTTCGACTCGCTTCGCCTTGATTTGTATTACACCGTGTGTTGATTATCTTGACGGTTACAGCACGACACGGTCGATAGATGTCACTGCGAACGGGTCCGTGTCCCTTTTCTGATAAAAAAGTCGGTTATTTTTATACTAACTGTCAGACGTTGGGCTTATCACAACATGTTCTAAGTTTGTTTTTCTGTTGGAAACAATGTAAACAATTCCTTTTACGTCCCATTTGCAACAAACCGGACGAAACTGATTAACCAAGGAATGATTTACATTCGTTTCACGCCGGTGACAGGCTCTATTTAGGCGACAATTTGTTTCAGCTGACATCCGTTTCGGAGCGCTACAGAAAACGACAAACTTATGTTTACTTGCTTATTGTATCGGATATTTCTTTCGAAAGGCTTAAGAACACTGATGCACGAAGGCTTCATATAAATCATTCAATCACCCTCAACATGCGCGTCTGTTCGCTTTCGGGAAACGAGGTGGAGCACTTTCTCTCCTTCTTTCCAGCAAAGTGTCAGAAATATATAAATACATAAATTAATACCTTCAAGTGACACGACGGACGGACGACGGGTTCGGGGACAGAGCACAAAACGCCGACATTACAATGTTGCTGCTGCATGCCGGGAGGGGAGGGAAAAAAGACACTCGGGAAAGCATAACGTACCCTCCGAAACGAAACTCCGCGATCGCGTGGGTGAACGTCATAAATTAAGCATCGTTGGTTTTTACTTTGGTGCACTTTATGCCTTCTTCCTCTTCCGCTACGAAGCATACGAATATATTCCCTACACCAAGTGAGTGGGTTAAAAGGTCCTGCACGTTCGTTTTGGGACGTTCTTATTTGCTGGCTCGTTCGGAATGGATCAGGATGTCAGCTTTTAAGTTTTTGCTTTGTTGTAAAGGCCGTACTTTATCGGTAAATTGAATCTGTTGACTTTCATAACTTATGCCTGTGGCAACGCAAGCAATGATGACATACTTATTGAAATTATATACTCCTATCCCTTTGCTTGCTTTCCAGAGGTGAGCCTTTGGAAATGGTGTTCTTTTTTTTATGTGTGACGTTATTTTTATCGCCAACATCAGCTCAGTATCTCAATCCGGTGTGTTAGCCTGGCATTGCCACCGCTCCCAGAAAATGACGTCAGCGTTCCCATTTACGGCCGTGCATCGAACGACCTTGCTGTTGGGCTTCCAGTTGCGTCGACATGGCGCCCGGCGGACTTGTGTGTGTGTGTGTGTACATAAATAAACCAGCTGCAGCTGGTCCCTCCCGTCCTGTCACGATGTTCTACCGTGGCCATGCCATGCTAACAGGAACGACCAACACATAGCGCAATGACGACCCGGGAAAATGCTATTGTAGTGTAACCCAGCGACCATGATGCAATTGCAATGCAACTCACGGTGTCGTTGAGCCACCGATGGATGGGTGGAGAAATTGAGGTTAGGCTAATAATGGATGGACGAGGTTGGTTTGAAAATGCAGACGAGATGAGAAGAAAAAAAGAACCACCACTCGTACCTTCCTTTATCTCTGATATTTTAAGATACAGCGCCGCCTCTCTAAATGTCAGCAAGAATTCTCCGCTTGGTCGTAAATTAATTGAATGATACTGACCCGACCGCAAGGCTCCTTTCACGACGCGCTAATGGCGGAAGGAGTAAAATGCATAAACTTATTGCATCTCACCGCCGCCTCCTGGAGGACCTCCACCCCGTTTGCAGCGCGAGATCTAATTAATGCAAGAATTTATTAGTTCACTGGCCGGGTCCGTCTCTAGAAACTGCCACCTCGATCTACGGTGGAGCAAGGCCTTTTGGACCGTCATCCAATTTGCCTGTAATTGCATCGGGCAACTACTTTTCACACCGGAGCGTCGGTCCAGCGCAAGGAAGCCAAGATTGGCGAGGAAAATGCAAAGAATGTGTGTGCGTGCAAATGTGCCAGCGTCATTGTAAACGATAATCAAGCACATGTTGGTAATGGGAGCTCTAGCGCTACTAAGGAAATAATGCCACTTAACCCCTGCCTTTCGTCCGAAACGGTGGGGATAACTTGACAACGTAATCGCATCATCCATCGATAACGTGAATTACTCGCACAAATTGTGCCAAACGGATTGTTCCGACTATCTAGGGCAAGCATTTTTTTTTTGTGTGCTCCAAATTAGGGACGCAAGATATGCAACGAGACACTAAGCATAGTGCCTGCACATGACCTCGACCAAATTGAGGTCTATTCGCTCGAAAGCTACGTTTCACGGTGTTTGCACTTCACGCGAACTCCACTCGCTTTGATGATGTCATAATGCCCGTTTCTTCTGGTCTATATATCTCCTGCTAAGTTGCGGCTTTATACGCCCAGGGCGAAGCAAAACGATCTGGGGCAAATGATCTTGGTGCGGCATTTCAATTAATTCTAACGAGTGCGGCTAGAGAGCTGGCATGTTTCTGATCTAAACGCTACTACGACGCCATAAATGCATGACCAATTGCATGAACACCACCTTGCCTATCTCTCTCTCTCTCTCTCTGTGGAACTCACTTCCGGGGGCGACACAGTTGACGTGTCCGTCCGGCAGGCGTCAGCGTGACCGCTTTCTCTCTCTCTCTCTCTCTCTGCGTCCACCTTCCCCCCGTGATCCTTCCCGCTGAGGTCAAACATTAAGCTGTTCCCTCGCATGCATACAAATTCTCGCCAGACATGCATACATGCATGACCTCCCGGGAGCCTAAGAGTGCATTTCGATTCGATTCCGTCACCACCCTTTCGAAGTGTGGCGTTGAACGAATGTGCATTTTAAGCTGATTTGGATCGATAGCACATTAGCATCGTTGGACCTAGGGTCATGTTGCCATGCGAGGGGCAACATCTGGCGGGCTCCCAGTTGGAATTCCGTTTCGATGTTCTATCATCCGCGCACGAGATAAGCTACGGGAAGCTACGCTTCCCACTGTTATGCTGATCTGTCGAAGGTCACAGCGCGGACTTGTACACGGTCCCTAATTACAATAAGCAAACAAACTATGCAAGGTAGCGCAAACCCGGGGCCAGTCGGATGATGTGGAATCATCGGATACGTACTGACATTCCCTCGTTGCCAAGCGATTAAGTGCAATTCTATTGGCAAATAGTTGCAAAGCGATTTGAATGGTCGCTTTGATTTGCATTCGGTCTATTAGCATTAGTCAAGCTTATGGACGGAATGGCGAACTACGTCTCTTCGAGCTTCTGTTAGAAGACCTCTCTCTCGCTCTCTCCCTGAACTCAGAGCAATGACTGATTTATTGCCGTATAGTTCAGATTTTCAACACACCAGCGTCAGCGGGTGGTAGCCGCAACATCCTGCGTTCGTCAACTCCTCACGCTGCTCGCAACCAATCAAACCGAAACCGAAAGGAAATGGCTTCAATATCGCCATTTACCATCTCACCCGAATGTAGCGGAAACCGTGTTGAACCATGGAAGCCCCGTACCAAGTTCAAGTTCTGGCGAGCTGGGAGGAAACCACGTTTGGAGCAACCACCTGTAGCGTTTAGTCTAACCTCCTCTTCTGTTGGGGCAGGGGAGGCAGGCGCACGGGTAATTACTACTCATAGACGAGAGCTCCAACCAACCAACCAACCAACCAGTCATTAATCTAGCCGTCTCACTCTTCTCACCGTTTCATTCTTGATTTCTCGTTTCAGCCATTCCACACCGACTGAGGTGATCAACAGCGAGGCTTCTGAAGTCCGAAGCGTCTCAAGCGTCTCAAGCGTCTCAAGCTCTGCCTCGGCACCCAGACGTGCGTGCGATTCGAACCCGAAACGTCCAGTGCTCTCCTTCTCCGTCTGGTGAGAGTGAAACTGTGCGACCTTATTAACGTTCTAGTTCCAACTAAAGAACTAAATTTAAAGGCTCGTTAATTAAAAAATAGTACGTGTTGTGAGTGAGTGCTGTGTGTTTTCAACCAAAAGTTTAGAAGCAGTGTAGTGAAGTGGTGATATTCACTGAGAAGCGGTGACAGGTGCCCTTTACCGTGCGTCTACCCGAGTGTACCGACCAAGAGTAGCAGATCCGAAACGCAAGAAACGCAAGCATTGTTCTGTTCCATTCCCCTTCAAAGAAGAAGGAGGTTTGGTTGTCGCTGCCAGCTGTGGTCGCGTCTAATGACGCGTGGATCCCACAACGCAACGAGCGGAACGCGATCAAACGCGATGTGAGTAGTTGTACGCAATCGTGTAAATGTTAGGCCACCACCGCTTAGGGCGCAATTTATTCCTCCGTCACCAGCTGGTGGCGTGAAAGCAATTACAGACTCTACAAGGGAGGCGAGGCGCAAGTAGCCGAGACTTTAAGTTGAAATAGCTTTTAAAATGTGCAATTCGTGTTCTAGAAAGCTAGTGAAAACTTCCCTTTCCATTAAAATCGTCCTGCTTGGAAAAGGTTGAACGCAGCTGGGACGGAAAAGTTTAAGGTGTTTTTTTTCAGTAAATCATTTGACATTTCCCCTTCTTCCATCCAACAAACGGTCTTTTAATAATGATAAAACGTCACGATAAGTGGACGTTAGCACGATTTCTTTTATGGTTCCATCCACAAGACTGGACTGAACTTTACCTACTCTACCATCGTTACCTTAATCACCTTAAAACGGTTTCACTTAATCACAGCACACACAGCTTTCGGGAATGTGCTGTGCAAAGAGACTGACGTGTCTGAGCATCTCCTCCTTTGTGGTTCTGACTAACTTTTCCATCAAAATTGATTTATGCTCGTCTCAGTGGGCTTACAAACCCGGAACGAACAAAAAACCCACAATCCCACAGACAGCGTCCCTCGGGGGCCTTTTCCCGCCCTCAATTAACGACGTGTCGTCTCTCCCATGCATGCTCTGGACACACACACACACACCGGAAACGCCACCCGTGGAACGCTGGGAACGGGAAGAACCAATTTAAATTCGATTCCATCCGAATAAACCATTTAGTAGTGTTGCGAGCATTCCAGGGCTGTGGACGGAAAACTCGATCGTGGATGCCAAAAATAAACACGACTCGAAACCTTCTACCAAACCCCGAGATGGATGGATGGTACGGGAAACGGAAATCGCATGCATCCGTCTGCGTTCGGGGGAAGGCACCACCGAACTACGAGGTGTAACTTGATTAGAAACTTTCGCTTGTTCTTTCGGCCGGATTATGCCGGTGGAGTAAAACGAGACCAAGGTCAATAGAATTACGGGAGGAAGTGATGGATACATGGGACGGAGTCGTTTTTTTTTGTTGGTTTGTTCTTGTTGGGTTTAAGCGCAAACACGTTAAGACGGATCAACAAGAACCATGGTACGGGAAAATATGTTTAGCGTTGTCATATGCTCCCTTGAACATACGTTGGTTGTTGGCCGTGATTTATGCAGCGCTTTGTGGGACGTAACAGATGGTCCACAATTAGACACGTCAGTTTCAGCTATAATCTCTTCGGCCGCAAGCACAGGAAGTGAGGAAATCAATCTAACACATCGTACAGCGTGTAATTGTCACAGCATCTGCCATCTTGCAATGTCACCAGGCATCACTCCCATTTCCAGACGTCAGACGTGAAACTGATACCTACTGATGTCTCCTTTCCAAAGGAATGGTTGATCAAGTCATCATCACACTAATGGAATGATGCCAACCATGCTGATGATGGCGGCAGATATGAAAGAAAAACAAAAGAATTATGAAATGATCATCATCCCGGCTTTCGCAACATGAACTCCCAACTCAACCCGCCGCCACTCGGGATGACCACAACAATGGTCATGCGGAAAACAACGGGCGTGAATTAACTCTCCCAGCGTCGTTGCCACTTCCACGTTCTAACGACGGATCGATTTGGAAACGGTCGTAGCAACCAAACAAAAAACAAAAACAAAACGAAGCGCTGTAGAATGAAGTTATGAACCTCAATTGGCGATCTAAAGGGTGAAATGGGGAAACCCATTCACGGTTGAATGTCAACCGATGGAATTATGAGCACGTTGGAAAACGATTTACGGACTGACCAGATTGTGGAACGGTCTGGATTGGTTGTCAAGCACTGCGGTGAATTATCATGTCCGAGTCTTCTTCGAACACAAAAGGGAACAAGTCAGTTGAGTGGAAAATCCCTCTACTAAAGGGGTTGAAGGATGTGCTCAACCGCCAATCAACTCCTCAATCGGACTAAGTTAAACCTTTGGTTTTGATCTATTGTTAAATGTATGCCCGGAAGTTGCGTTACACAATGGGTACTAAATCTTTTTTTACTCACACTTCTGTGAACGTTTACTGACCAATCAAATTTCCATCGCCAACCGGTTTGATGACGACAACAATGTGATCTTTTCAAAACACTTCTATCAAATTGACACTTGAGGTAACTTAAGAACCCACGCCTTTGAACGATGAAATATGATTAGGATGCTGCATCATCCCGAAACTGCGTCGGAAACTGAAGAAACGATCTGCGTTCCTTTTTTTTTGCTTATTTCGTTTCTCGGTTCTCTAAACTATTCAAAGCCCTCCCTCAACACGTGACCGAAACGAAATGCCGGGCGCTCTTTCTCCGGTTACAGCAGCTGCTGCTGTGCGTGCGTAAAGATGCGCCGCTATTGTGAATTATGTTTCGCTGCTGTATGTGTAAAACTCATTTTCGTCCAATGCTCGCTCGATGTTTGCTTATGCTCTTAGCTGCAACCTCCTCTTAGGGCCACGCGTGTTAGCGCCCAGAACGGATGGTAATAGAAATTAATTTTCAAATTTCAATTACACGTTCAAACATTGTACTTCGGAACGCAAGCGTCGACCCGGTTTGGTTGGTCAATTTTTTCGTGTTTACTTTTCACACCATCGACAGCGCTCACAAAAGCGTTAAACCTCGGAACGGACGGATTAGATTTCATCCCCTAGGAGGAAACATGAGCCCGGCCGCGCTTCTCTAACCCATTACGCGACCATGCACCAAGTTTGTGGCATATAAAGGCCTGCGGGTGTCTTAACATTAACCCCCTGTTGGGCGGACAATGCCGGAGCGCTTCGAACGAAATCGTAAAACAAAACGTTCGTCCACTGTGTTATGATGTATGAAATTTGATTCCTTCTGGAATCGCAGGAAGGAGGAAAACACAGCCTTAACGAACTTCGTCCCCACGCGTTTGGACGCGAGAGAGAGCCGGATACTTAATTGTGTGCCCTCCGGAACCAGGCGCGTCGGCGAAGCCGTAGGGTAAAATGGAGAAAATTAAATAGTTTGTTTCGAATCGCTGCAATCGACTGACCAAAAGGCCAGCATTCAGTGACAGTGGCACGCGTGCATTCTTCCATTCCCGGATTATAACCCCGCCACGAGCAACGGATTTATGGACCACCCGGTGGTACTTCCGGACCTGCGGAATATTGTGTACTGCAGCCATCCGCCCAAGGACGCATTAGTAAATTTATTTGATTTATTCCCCCGCATGCGGCGTCCTCTCCGGGCACATTGCCGAGGTGTTCAGTTTTTGGACAGTTCCTGTCCCGAGGGACCAACTAATTCAATTAGACCAAAGTTCGAGCCAAATTGGGCGACGACCGTGCGGTGTATGTGTTGCATCCGTCGAGTGAGTTAAAACCCACCCGACCAATACACGAAACCCGCGTGACCTGACCTTTGTGTCCGGTGTGCGACGCTTTCTAACGTGAGGGAAGTGAGCGAAGAATTTGGACCAACAGCGTACCGACAGGAGGGTGCGTAAATGACGAACTTCCCTACAGAAGAAGTCCAGTCTTCCAACGCGGTTTATTGCGTTGGGTTTCGTAATGAAGCATGTCCTGGCGCCCGGGTCGTCCATATGTTCGTTGAGCGGATACCATAACGAAATGAATTTATTGCACGGTTAGCCAAACATATGTGTATGTTTGCACCAAATTTGTGGACAATAACTATCACGCTACCTAATTGATGGTGTACTGCGGCTGG